>JANTPZ010020342.1:0-10646 GCA_025593235.1 Vachellia pachyceras | reverse complement strand
CAGAAGAGGAGTACGGATTTTGCAATCAAGGTTCCTTGACGATCCCTTGCGACGAATCTATTTTCGAGGAGGTCCTCCGGTTGGTGTCCCGGTCTGAGTCGGGTCGCTCGTTCCGCTTCTTGAACCTCGATGATCTCCAGAGGCGCTGCCACGTGGACTTGGTAGGAGAATCCTGGCCGTTGCTTCATGAGGAGCCCATCTGTGAAAAGCCGACCTGGGAAATTTGACATGGGTCGTCAGGACGGGATTTGAGAATCCGATAGAGCATGACTGAGTGACTGATTTTTTTTTTTTTTTGTAATTTTGTTCCGGCTGATATTTATTTAATTTCATCGTTCCGGTGAGTTGATTTCACAAAGTCAGTGACTAGAGTGAGAAGAAACCGAGTCATCTCGAGTCGAAACGAGTTGGTGGAGCTGTCTCGCCTGAGGTTTGAGCCATCACCAATGCTTTCAAACCCAACAGACTTCTGTGATCAGCAAAACGGAAATGGCACGCCAAGTTCCAGTATACTGCCTTTGGGCGGCCAACCCAAAAGTCATTCCTACACTTATCGAGATAAAATTCCTCTCACATATTTACCTCGGAATCTGTATCCATTCTAACCGACTATCCAAATAGCCTATTGTCACCTTCACATGAATCTGATTCACAAGCAGACAACCTAGAGTAAAGAAACCCTTGTACCCAAATGTACTTGCAAATGCAGTAAACTAACATCCTCGGAGCTCCATGAAGGTGCTGACAAGTGGCAGTGCCTGCAATCATGGTCACTGTACTATAAGAAGTATCATTGTTCTATTATCATGGGGGAAAACAAGTATAATTGGTCATGTGGCCAGGCCTAGTGTGGGATAAATCTTGAGACCTTTTAATCGTTGTGACAGGAATATATTACTATATAACTTGACAACTTAATTTATGCGGACAATAGAACAATCAATCATTTAGATGTTTTGAATGTAACACAAACCAACGACAAATACTCTGTTAACATTGAAATATCATTTAGATATATATCTTCCAATGATATGCTTCCAAGGCAAACAATAACCACAACAGCAGATCCAAACAATGGGGAGACAAGGTCCATTAGCATTCCTACAATTCATGCAAACAAGCTTCACAGATCAATATGTAGTAGATAAATCCAAATCAGAGTGCATCGGAAGACTTGTGTACCTCTTGTCATAGCGTATTCTCTGAGTATGCTTGAATTCTTCTGAACGTGAATTTCTGGCACAACGATGGACTGTCAAACACCGTCACTCGTTAGAGAATACTTGATTGAACAAATAATGATTTTTGTTTCTCGTATCTGTTCTAAGCCATGGTCTCCCCTTTATATAGCCTCCCATCAAGACTATTCAAGGGTCTCAACGATCAGACACACTCTGAACACAACTCTTGAAATAATGATGCGGGACACATCCGGTGATATATTTATATATATTAAAATAATATATAATATAAATATAATATATATACATAATATATTAATTTCCAACATGTTAGACATGAATGGGTTTGGTAGATCATGGTGTGTTTGGGTGAGCATTTGGATTCTCCAAACCCACGTTCAACAGTGTTTTTTCCGCAACTCAAGATAATTTCTTTCATGTATTTATCTCGTAAACAATAAAAGCACTTATCCACTTTTTTCAAATGGGCACATTAAACACAAATCAGCAAGATGAATGCTGCACAATAGACATGCTGCTAGTTTCTGAAAAAATAGAAGTCATTGTTTGAGCATAAATCGCCTCGTAAGGTTTTAAGGATGGAAATTACCCCTTGGACAAGAACATAGAACAAGATATCGTATTTAGAGAACTACTGTATGTACAATTTTTAGGCTTGCACAAATCCAAATAAGTATTGGCAGTCATATTGATTGGACTAATACACTAAATTATTACCAGCACTCCATGACCAAACAATAAAGTCATCTGTCTAAGCTTCAGGAAAAGGAATTGCATAACAAAATGTGTTGTTCAATTCAAACGAATGATAAAGATGAAGGAACAAGAGTTTACCCAGATCATTGATAAGATCTGCAACCAAACGCCACCTTTTCGCATTGCTATCCAGGTTAGACCCCTGCATGTTATCAGGTTGCTTAATGGTTAACACTATAAGGAACATGGATTGGAAAGGAAAGAATCATCATATGATATAAGCCCATGGCAACTCAAGTGTAATATTCCTCACTAGAAGTTACTACTATTCCAATGTTCAATCTCTTCTCAATATACCCTTAAGATCAGTGGCGGAGCCACGTTCAAGTCAGGGTGGACAATTGTCCCCATTGAAATTTTTTTGTTATATGTAAATAGTTATTAGATCTTTATTTTGCACTCGCTGATATTTAATATTTGAACCCACTCAAATTATTTATATATAATGTAAGCTTATCGTCATTTGCTTGAAAATAAAAAGTTACTCTCATTACTCTGAGATCCTGGCTCCGACACTGTACAAAAGTAACTAGTTTAGTATATTTTCACTTCAGTAATAAATAAGGAAGTGAAAGATACAGACCTGGTAGAATGTGAATAAGATACCTCCAAGCATGCCAGTTAGATCCCTCAAAAACTACTGGAAATAGTTTTAACATAAAAGAAGCGTTAACATAATAGTGTAAGAAATGTAAATGCTTCTCCCAAGCTCTGTCTCAATCGTTGGAGTTAAGCCAATAATCATGAAATACAGGAAAATAAAATGTTAAAAAATAAAAAATGGAAGAAAGGAAAACATATGTAAATTAAATACCATTGAAAACTAAAATTGTTCGACTAACAAGCGCTTGGTTGTGTAAAACCCTTACTTTTATATAAAAAACTTAACCAATTTCAAGTTATTAATCAAAATATAATCAATAATTAGTAACTTACTCCAACCTATCAGGAATATAGAGTTATTGCTTCCGACTAAATTCATTATATTCTAAAGTTACCAATATACGTGGTAAGACATAGTTTGCAAAATAAGCCTTATAGATGGCAATATACAACAGTCAACACGTAAATAAAAGAGGCGATATAGAGATATACAATTATATATGTGCCTCATAACTCTCCCCGACGATTTAACACAGGAATTATTACCTGAAAAGTGTTAAATTGATAGAATGAGGCAAAAGTCTTAGCAACCGGCAATCCTATTTAAAAGGCATACGAGCGAGTGTTGATGAGAGATAGAGAATTAATTGTATAGAAAATAATTTCACTAGTGATACTAAACTTTCCAAATAATTCATAATCTCCCCTATTCACCTTCCACAAAATACATGTATATCAATATCAATATATTCATTTTTACCACGATCACCAAGACCAATTAGATCAATATTTACATAACCACTTTTCCTTAATTATTGACACACATATTTATCAATTTAATGACATGGATTTCATGCTTGCCACAGTACAAATTTGTACAGAAAATCATTACACAGAAATTTATTATTTTTTGTTTCCATTATTCCTCCCCAACTTTATTTCCTGTGACTGAACCCACAAGCTAATACTGTTCCATTTGACTGGTAGTGCAATTCAACGAGATCATTGGTATGTGATGTGGACTGGCCAAGTACCATAGAGTACAAGACCAGATCATGGATTCCCCCTTTCAAATCGCAGAAGTGTCATAAACCCTCATCTCACAACAGGTGTAAAATCATCCGGTATTTATAACGGAAGTCATCCAACCTTATTTCCTCTTTAAGCAAGCTAAATATTCATCAATAACCACATCCTCCTCTCCCAATATCACAATTATCATTTTATAACCTTTAAGCAAGGTATATCCACAATTTACCATTAACAATATATACACACGCATGAATAGCTACTGGCATGTTCCAATCAATAATTCCATGCTCAAAGGTTTCCATAAAGTCAAAAGAATATTTTATCAAAAGTATTTGTAAACGTTGCCATTATAACACATCAATTTTTTGACTTCAAACTTCAAATGCATTTTTAATACTATCAAGGCAAAAATTTATCAAATAATAATATTTTTATCACAATAAATTCAAAATCACTCACCAAACATGTCCCAAGCATACATAATAAGTAGGAAGCGGTTACCTTTCATCCAGTAAGGAAATATTATGACAATAACAATCTCGTGCCCAATACCAGCAATTTCTACAATTAGTTTATACAATTACGCATTACCACATATGAGTTTATTTCTTTAATAATTTCTTATATATTTTGATTTCATAAAAACCCCAAATGCTTATAAAAATCCTCAAATATATTAATTTCTCTTAAATCTCTAAATAATGCAAACTATCATTTTACTAAAATTCCAACTTCCAACTTCAAACTTTAATAATAAAACTAAATCATTATAAATTTACCAACACCTTCACAAACATTAATTAAAATATCTAAACCTTTAAAAATTTTCTATTATCTTCAATTATTTTAAATAAACTATTTAACTCAACTTTTGATAGCTTAGAATATTTTTTATATTAAAAACCGTATACAAAATAAATTTTTAAAATACCTCAATTATCCAATAAATAAATTTAATTATATAGAAATTAGTTATAAAAATATATATATCATTATATGAATTTTATAAATAAAACTCCATTAATATAAAAATTTAAATAATAAAACATTCCCTAATTAACATGATACTACTACCATTAGATAGAGAAAACATTTAGAATAACTTTCATGAAGGGATTATATTGTAAAGAAATCATTTTATTTACCTAAATAATCTGATAAGTACAACTTTAAAGTTTGGAAATTCGTTGAGAGCCTCCCCTCTCTCTCTTTCTTATCCTCACGCTCCTTCCCGCAGATTTGCCTTGGTTGTGTGAGCTGGTGGGGGCATATATATAGGCTCCGTTTGAATAGCCCGTTGGGAAAACGGATACAGATTCTGAGGTAGTTTATGTGAGAGGAAAAGTATCTCGGTAAACGCACCCGTTATGCAAACGGGCAAACCAAACATAGCCATATATATAACACCCCCAACCCCACACAACACACAGTCTCCTCTTGCCATCTGTTTTTCTTTCTTTTTTTATATATTCAATGAGGGCCGGTGGGAGGATAAGAATAAGAGAAAGGGAAAAATTACAGTATTAACCCCAAATCTTTATTTATTTATTATTTTCAGGATATAACAATTTATTCCCTTAATTCTTTCTTAATCTCAATTAAATCTTAATATAAAAATTAGGATATTACTGGTTGAATTGGTTAGAACGTCTAACTAGTATACATGGGTCTCAGGTTCAAATCCTGTATGCAGCAGTGTTAACTTGTTGAAAGAGCATGCCACCCGAAAGGTTCCACAAATGTTTAATCCGGATTAATCAGTTTTTTGGACACATGATAATATAATCCAGAAAAAGCGCCGGATACATATTGCCAAAGGTGAATTAAAAAAAGTAAAATTGATTCTGAGTGTTAGAATTAATTCTGTTTGTTAGAATTAATTCTTATAACTTTATCCATTTTATAATTTAATTCTTATATTTTACAAAATTAAATCATATATGCAAGAAAAATGTTAGGGGTTATAATGTAAAATGGTTAATATTATATGGAATGAAATGCATTAAATTAAACTTACGAAGTTGCACAGAGCGTAAGATACGTACTGTAATTAGACCGAAACTCTAAATTAACGCGCACGCGCGGAAAGATCGATTTTTCAAAACAAAAAAAAAGAAGCTTCGATATTTAACAACTTTCTTTTCTCTCGAACTTTCTATCGAACAGGGATTCATCCTCTCGAACTGGGAAATGGAACAAATTTCTGTGATAAGTCTTCACTCATCTCTCCCTAATCTGCTAGTTATTCAAGAAAGTAAAAGACTAGGATTCTTTTTCCTGTGACTGGGCAGGGAAGTGCATCGAGATTTTCTCCCGTTCCATCGAGATTTCGAAGCTCATTTATTTTTCTCTAGACGCACGCTTGCCTGATAACTCTTCATCGTCCATCTCCAGGTCTGTCAAAGCGTTGAACCTGAACACCTCCATTATCGCCCAAAACAATTCTACTTGTGTTTTTTTAATTAAAAAAAAATCTGTGCTCACAATCCACGGCATCGCACCCGATGCTTCCTCCGGTGCTCCTTCGCAACTCCTCGAACCGAGCTTCTTCACCTTTTTTTGTTTCTGTTTTTTTTCCTTTCGCAACTCGAACCGAGCTTCCTTCAAATTATTTGTCGCCGATGACGTGGATTCGTTTTTCTGTGAATGGGCAGGGCAGCTCAGAGGATCGGCATGGATCTGAATCAAGAGAATGATGGTGCTCAGGCGCCAACATTGGATGCGCTTTTACCACCGCAGGGGTGCGATAGGGGGGCCCTCTCACTCAGGAAGCTCGCCTATTGGGGCCATAGCAGGCTTAAGGCGGTTTTTCCTGCTGATATCTCGGCCTGGAAAAGCGTTGGCAACAAAGTAAAGAAAGGGGTCCGAAAAGCTGCTGCTTTCGCCTCCTCCTCCATTCTGACCGTTTTTCTCCCATTCATCGCTATCGCCGCCATGGTAACACCATCTCTTAATAATGTGATGGTTTTCACATGTTTAATTATCTATGGCTTGTTAATCAATTTTGTCTAGGTGGAAAGTTTCACTGTTCTACTATTAACAACGAATCGAAATTTACGTTCAAGTTGATCATACTCGAAGGTCAAAAGCTGAAACTTAAAACACGAGGAATTGTCTACAGGTATTGATCCTTTCATTACCATCATCCTCTAGAAATAGCTTTTCTATTCTGCACCAAGTGCCGGAAGGCCATGTTGGGGTGTATTGGAGAGGAGGTGCTCTTCTGAAAACAATTACAGAACCAGGTTATAGCTTGCTTCTCAAATTTTTTGGTCGTTGTTTTGCATCCAGTGGCCCAATGCTTGCTTCACGCTCTTGTTGCCGAATTTTCCAGGTTTTCATTTAAAGTTGCCTTTCCTAACACGGTATGAGCCTGTTCAGGTTGTCCTTCACACAGATATGGTGATTTGCTTAGAGCAATTTCTAACATTGTGGTTTCACTTGGCAGTTAGCACAGTGAATTAAATTATTGTGACACTTGCAGGTGGCAGATATACCTTGCGGTACAAAAGGAGGTGTCATGATCAATTTCGAGAAGATAGAAGTAAAGATCAACTATAAGTTTCTTCAATAACATAATTCATTCACAGCTGATGTAATTTTTCGCTTCTTTAAATTTAAATGCAATGATTTTCACTGTCGCTGCCGTTGTTTATTTAAGGTTGTAAACCAACTTCATAAGGAATATGTCTATGAGACATTGCTCAATTATGGGGTGCATTATGACAAGACATGGATATATGACAAGATTCATCACGAGATTAACCGGTTCTGCAGTTCTCATAGTCTTCATCAGGTCTATGTTGATGTTTTTGCTCAGGTAGAACTGTCTTTTTATCTTTTAATAATTTGATCAGGAAAAAGTTAATGCTGCAAAACTGTATGTTTTATTTCGATAGTTAATTATTATAGTCACTTTCATTTAGGAGTTATAAAGTGGGAAATAACCTGAATGCTATAATTGTCGAGGAGTATGGCATGCTAATCTGATGAAAGTTTAGTCATTGAGTTGTACATTCTACTGTCATTCCCTCAAAGAGTTGATGAAAGCCTCAAGTTTTGTTGGTGTTGTAGAATTTATGATGACCCGTTGTGGCATTATAGATCACTGACTCTAATAAATATCATTTGTCTATCAGTTTTTTGTCTTATGAGGATAACGTGCTAACATTTATGATGGCAACACGACTATGTTGACTTGTTCAGATTGGCGAAAAGATGAAAGATGCCCTTCAAGTTGATTGCTCCCGTTATGCTCCAGGCATTGAAATTATTAGTGTCCGTGTCACAAAACCAACCATTCCGGATAACATCAGACGCAACTTTGAACAATTGGAAGAGGAACGTGCTAAGGTAGCTTTTGGATAAAAAAAAAGCTAGTTTTTTTGCTAGATATAGGTATCTCTTAATAGAGCTGTTTGAGGTATCGGAAGACACTAACTATGAGTATCTCCTAAGAGGGGATTTGAATTTTGGGTCACCATACTGTTATGGATTATGTTGGTAGAATCATGCCAGTTTCTTGTTATTGTTGTGGAGCTGTGCATGTACAAAGTGTCTGGCTCCAATGTCTTGATGCAAGTCTGGGTCCAATGATAGGTGTTTTTTCTTTTTTCGCTCTTTTGGTATTGATTGAGTGACTGGTGTTGTTATATTTCCTGCTTTTTTAGATATATGCATCCTTTGGCTCTTATGCTTCTGTCCGGATTAATTTGTTTTCCCCTTTCTAAAGTCATCTTTTTTGTGTGGCCAAATTTATAAAATTGCTATTTGCTATTGAGCACACATGTTCCTGGTCGTGTTGGATAGGTGTTAATTGCTATGGAACGACAGAAAGTAGCAGAGATGGAGGCAGAGACTTTGAAGAATGTGGCTATTAGTGAGGCTGAGAAAAATGCCAATGTTTACAAGATCCATATGGAGCGGGAGTTGTCGGAAATGGAAAGTTCTATGCGCCATCGAGAAATTGAGAACCAAATGCTGCTTGAACATGAAAAGATTATGGCGGATGCGGCTTTCTACCGGTGAGTTTTGTTATTCTATTGAAAGAAAGTTTACCAATTGGAACGGGTAATTTATCCTCCTAGAACAAAGAAATGATTAAAATGGCATTGGTTTTTGTTTTCCAATTTCAATTTCAAGTGCAACAAAAGAGGCTGAAGCAAACAGGTTGAAGCTTACCCCTGAATTTCTGGAGCTGATATTCATAGAGGCCGTTGGTGAAAAAGCTAAGCGATCCTTTGGGGATAAGGTGTTTCTCGCCTATCCTTTGTTCTTCGTGCTATCCCCATGCCTGCGGTTCTTTAGATATTTTGGCGCCTAGTGCAGAACGTGTCTTGTGAACAATTTGTGCAGATGAAGGCAGATGCTTGGATCATTACTCATTAGCTGCATTGTGAGGCATTTTTGTTCAGTTAGAATGTTGGATAAGATCTTAGAGGATAATACATTATAAAATTTTGTACATTTGCTATGTGATTGTATATGATAGGGGTGTGAAGAGGGTCTGGTGCAGTGTAATTTAAATGGGCCCTAAAATGAAATTGGACTAGACCAAGCCAGATTGGCTGGGCCGGTTGGGTAGAGTTTTAGACCAAGTGATTAGACCACTTGGTCTGATCTGGCTGTGATTTTTGAATATTGTTTCAAATTTTTATAGGTTTACAATTAAGTTTAATTTTTTATATGTCTATAGGTATATTTTTATTGTGTTAAATATATTTATTCGATTGAAATCTTGCCTTTTATTAAAAAAAACAAATTGAGGCCCTGGACGCCTTGATCAGTTTAGGCAATCCGGTGGATCAAGTTTAATTCAATTTAACCTCAAAATTAGATGTGACTAAATCACAGGATGATTTGTTCATCCATTTTGTAGATCATGCAAACCTTTATGTCTTGTTTGGTACGGTGGAAATGAGATGGTGGAAATGGAATTGGAATTGATATCCATGATGTTGGCATGTTTGGTATGATGGAATTACAATTCCATGTGGAATTCAATTCCACATATTTGGACCAAAATATTCTCCCTTATGCAAAATAGTCTTTTTTGTTACATTTAAAAAAAAAAAATCAACATTCATAAAAAAAAGGATTACATCTTTATTTTCATGACATACCAAACGTAATTTTAAAGTTCATCTTTATATCCATTTATATTTTCATCAAAATCAATTCTGCATACCAAACGACGAGCATTAGTGTATAACGTGCTGGTACATAACCTGTGTAATTTTCTCGTGGGTCGCCGGGGAAGTTATGTTTGTTCAGCACGCGTTGATTCAAATTTCCAATATATCAATTATAGTGGCGAAAAAAAAATGTCCTTTCCAATATATTGAATTTTTAAACTACCTCCAGCCTGTTGACCGTAGCTATGGAGCTTAAAAAAGTTAAATATAACACTTAAAAATATCTATATTTATTTTTTCTTTTCAAAATAATTTATTTGCCTTATAAAACAATATATAATCTAATTATATGTATAAATAAACATTTTTGATAGTTTATTCTGTTTCTTTAATCTCTTTAAGAAAAGTCAGTTGGTTCTTATATTAAAGATACAAGATAGTATAATATCTTCTCAACAATGATTGAAAATATTATGAGTAAAATACAATAACCACCATTTTATTTTACATAAATTACATAAACCTCTCATTTTTTTGAAATCATATATAAACATCCATTTAAAATAATAATCTATGTTATATAATTCAATTTCCATCCCGCAATCGTTAGTGAACCGCTAAGTTTGACTTTTTAAACTTTTATTTTGATTAAAACACCCTTTCTTAACAAAAGAATTATTTATACATTTATATTTTTCTTTAAAAAAACTTAGACAACTAACAATAATTCTGATACATATATTTTTAAATTATTTGATATGTTAAAAAATTTATTATTTTTTACTTTATTTTTATTATATTTATTGAAACTTATTTATTTATGTTTTTTGAATGGATAAAAAATATTTCAAACATAAAGTTTTTAAAACGATTAATCAAATTTTCAATCAAGTTTTTATATTAATTTAATTTATTTTTT
>JANTPZ010020341.1:0-21870 GCA_025593235.1 Vachellia pachyceras | reverse complement strand
GTGATTAAACTGATGGAAAGCCGTATTATTTCATTGATGCCTTATCAGTCATACTCAATTTCATTAGAATGCAAGGAAGTTATGATTTTCTTTTTGTGATTTCTCTTCCTTTCTTCTTGTTTTATTGGCAATGTCTGCTATGTCGAAATTATCATTACTTAATATTTTTTATTATATTCATTTTTCATTCCTTTCATTTTCCATTCTACTTCTATGTATCAAAGGGATAAAATCTAAAACTTAATCTTTAGTTGATTTCTAATGGTAAGAAATTATGCAGAGTGATGAGGCTTTTTGGTTAATTAATGACATGCAATAACAATCTTTTTTACACGTACTTGTTAAAAAGGATTGCGGATTGAATCATAGATTTAAGGATGATTGTTACGTGGGATACTATCAACATTATCAGTGTGCTCGTCCCTCAAGTGGGGAGAAGCACAGATTAAGGAACCCACACCAAATTGAGCTATTTGACACTACTTTTGACTTTATTCACCATAGATTTTCTATAGCGAAGTGAAGTGAAACCACTTGACTTTTGAAACTTCTTTGACTCTCCCATTACCTTTTGTCCATACATTCCTTACTCTTATACATTAATAAATCCATATACACACTCATACATACTTGCATTCATCCATTTCATCTCTTTTTGCTTGAGTTTGTGTGCAAGTTTTGACACTTATGCTTGTTTCATTATCCCTCCCACACTATTATAGGACAGACATCTAAGGTTGGTCTAATTGAACATTTAGCGTTGGATAAAGAATGGACGTGCAATCAAGTGATGGAAGAATGTTGGAAGTGAACCATTAGGCTTCAGTTAGTAGTAAATAATTGATGTCTAAAATTACTTTGTAATTTTTGTTTTCTAGACACTCCAAAGTTAAATGTGAACATGAAGGATGAGATAACATTGCACGTTAAATATTTGAAGTTAGTTATTTACTAAAAACCGACATCTAAAGGTTAACTTTAACGTTGGTTTTATAGAAAATCTTATGGTAGATGTTAACGTGAAGGATTGGGGTAGGTGACGAGCGAACCGTTAATCGTCTTAAGTCCGCGTCAAAGATTTTAACCGAATTAATGTAGTATAGCACCAATCCAGGTTGTATTCACTTTGAGGAGCCGAAAAACGAAATGAAATCCTAGTAATTAAATGCGAGTAACTCAAATTGAAAATTAATTGGAGGAAATTTTATGTGAATACTATGAATTAAACTAAAATTAAAATACTTCTTTTTGGTATTTTTAAATATGAAAACAAGTAAACAAATGAAAATAAATTGAAATTCGAATAACAAATTCTCCAACTCAACAACGCAGGCAATCATCACTTCAATAGATATGTGAGTTAAAATAATGAATTAAAGAATTACAATTAAGCTTTAATCTAACAACCGAGTCACCTCGAATTGTTACCAAATATTTTCCAAACTTCCAATTTACTAACTGCCACTAGAATAGTAAAAGGGAATTAAGGATAATAAAACAACTGCTTAATTATAACTCTTAAATTCAAATAATAGAATTAAAGCTAACAAAAGATTATTTGATTCAAGATTCTAAGTCACCTTAGAAAATCACAAAATATTAACTCTAAAATCAACTCAAATGTGATACCACAACATTATAATTGAAATTAAAGCTAAATCAGTCTAATATCAATTGCCAAGCAATAATTCCAGTGACAATAATCTCCAAAAATAAATCATATCAAACAATAAAGACGTTCCAACAATTAGAATAACTATCCTAAAACTTAGGAATTGTTAATCAATTATTGGATAGGAAATTAACTAAAACTCCCCTTTGAACACTCAAGCTCTTGCTGCCGTTGTTAAATTAGAGAATCCTAGAATTAGCCACAAATTGCCATGAAAAAGTCCAGAGCTTCAAACGCTACTGCCATCATCTTCAAGCTGTGCGACGGATGAAGCTGGATTTGAAATAACAGAGCAATGGCTACAGGGATGGCGAAACAGCGACCAATGATACAGCAAGCAGAACTGAGTTTTCGTGAAAAATGGATGATAGACCGAAGAGTGAAGCGGCGATGCTGTGTGGAATTGAGGAATGAATGTGAGTGGCGGCTCTGCTGTCATGGATTAATGAAAATTTGTGTCCCCCAGCAGTGGATGGTGAAAGAGGGAATAAGGTTGTTTTATAGATCAATCAATTGGGCCAAGTTAAGATCAATAATGGGCGGTGATGAGAAGTGGCAGCTTGAATGAATTCCCTTAGCTCTCCAAAACCTCCCGCTGTCAATGGATCCAATTCCAAACAATAAAAATAACAAAATGGCTCTCTTCCCTTTTAATTGAAGGCTCAATCCTCAAGATAGATATATAAGGTTTGCAAGTCTAAAACTTTTGGTCCCAATTTCTTTTAAAAGTACCTACAATAAAATTGGTATTGAATAGCATTAAAGGTTTTAAAATTGATTATTTAACAAAATGACGAAAAATATAACCATTGATCCATAATTAGTTTTAATTTCATGTAATTGCAATTAATAATAATTAATGCAATTAACATCAATAAAAGCTCACTAATATCATCAAAATCCTCCAAAATGCTGCAAATATAATAGACAAAATATGATTAATTCAGCAGGCTTTGCAAATGAACCATTAGACATCGATTTTTTGTGATAACAAACGTTAAAAGGTACAATTAGACGTCGATCTCTAAATAAAAAGCATTAAATATGACTGGTTTTTAAATATGATTACACATTATGACACCTACAATTAAAGAAGACAGTTCAAATATCCAACACTAGCAAACACATTTGATCCAGAATACGATAATCCAACAATGAACCATAATCATATACAATATTATCTTCTATATACAAGAAAAGAATAATCCCTAAAACCATATATGTTATTAAAACTATAGAAAGTATTGGAAAGAAAAAACTATGCAATTTACTCTCTTACCCATAATCCTCATTGAGTAACATATTTGCCAAATCATTGCACACTTCATCATTTTGCTAACGTGTCTTTGTAGTGGGTTCTCAAAAGGCTGCAGGTTAATTGAAAGGAAAAACAGTTATAGACAAAATATAACTAAATTTGAAAAGAACTTGCGTGAAATCCTTTCACTGTTAGAGCATTGTCTTGAGGCAACTGAGAAATACCTTCCTTGAGTTCTCTTGAAAACAACCTCAACAAAAACTGCTTCTCTTGAAAATGGTCTCAAGAAAAAATGCTTGTGTTGGGTAGAAAGAATATGCAGTCGTATATTTGTCAACATATCCCTCACCCTCCATTGTTAGATTGTACTTGTGGTAAACCATTTAGATTTTCAAAATCAAAAGCTTTGGAAAAATATTCTACTGCCATGATATAGCACTATCCTTAAATATATTCTCAAGTACCATGACTTCTTTTGATTATAGTATTGAAATATCGTGTATTGTAACCTCCATTCAATAGCTTCAAGGATTTTTGCTTCTTGAGCGCACATTGTTTAATAACATTCATACAAGAATTCAAGCTCAGTTTGCAATAATTGATATTCCTTTTGCTGCAAAATAAAGTCAAAGAGAATTCCTCTAATCAATTTGTTAAATGTTATGAAAATGGGAGATTTGGGATTGGGGAGATGAACAAACAAGAAAAAAAATTGTAAAGAGGAGAGGAACAATTCTTATTCATCTTTTTTCTCCATCTTATGTATTACATAAAATAAATGCAAACATCAATTCTCATAAGTACAAATAAGTAACCATTTCATAAAATCCTCTAAAAGCTATTCATGAAAGAGGTTATTAGAAATGGTATATGGAAAGGCAACAGCCTATGGACATCCGCATATATAATGTTTATAACACTCCCCCTTGGATATCCATGAACAAATATTGTTCCTCATTAAAACCTCTAGTAGGACAAAAATCTAGTAAAGGAAAAATAATATACAATATATATTGAAGCTGTCTCGTTAAAAACCTTACCAGGAAAATCCTGTAGGATAAAACCTTAGTTAAGGAAAAGAGTATAACATTACCTTTACTCTTCTGATAACATTATATTTACTCCCACTGATGACAATAGCACTCGTTGATGAAAATATCACTCATTATCATTAAAACATTTTTCTTGAATGCAAATATCATCAATATTTTTTCATATGGTTAATCTTCTTTGCATTTAAACTACATAAATGCATTGTGATCAAACTATATGCCAAAATGTATTTCTCCATCATATCTTCTAGATATGTCGAATAAATGTACCCATTTACCGTATCTTCCAGATATGTTGATTTATTCTTGATAAGCCTTGTTGTGGGGCTATCAAATTAAAACTAAGCTAGAATGCAACATAATGGCACTAACCTAGGTTGATCACTACGTGGAACCTATATTGAATTACTAATACTCAAGCGCAAATAACAAATTAACTAAGAAGTATTAAGTGAGTTTTTACTATCTAATTAAACTAAATGAATGCCTTAAATTCTATAAAATGAATGTCCTAGGTGATTGAATCCACTAACCTTCCTTGTCCAATTTTTAAATTGAGTTCTCCTTTTAACTAAGCAAAAGGACTAGTAAGGACCCTTACTAATCAATATTCCTAACCTTTTAAAATAATCTAAACCTAGACTCAATTAATCAATTAGGAATATCTTTAGTGCTTAGCTCGCGTTAGAATTATAAAAGATTCTCTTTACATCCAACTACCTAGCAAATCAATTGATTTCAAGAGAATAAAGGAAAGCAATTTAATAACAAGAGAGCTATAGTCCAATCACAATCCAAAGTACCAATGTAACACAAGTATCACAATCCAAATTATATCAACCGATAATAATCCTCTTTCATACATACAAATCATAACATCTAACATAGAATTACAATTTTCAATACAAAGATTGGAAAGTAAAATTAAAATTTAGAGAACTCCTCTGATTGCTCAAGGAATCCGGTTAGCTTTATCATCACCATCGAACAATGCAATTAGCCGCTCATGGTTGAAGAACCAAGTCCCTTGATTAATTAAACTTTCATGGCCACAAGGACGCAACACGAACAGAGGAAAATAACCAAGGGAAAGGGACGGATCGCCTGGGATGAAGAGAATATGGCATAAAAAATTGGAGAGAGCTCGCGTAGGTACGTTGGCGTGATGGAATCTTCAATGATGAACAACGGCGGCGTGTTTTTCTCCCCTCTCCTCTGTCGCGTTCGGTCTGTGGATATATTGAATAATTCCCTCCTCTTGTGCATGTGTGGCGGCTGGAAATGAACGAGGGATTATTCCTCGTTCAAGTTCCAGGTGGCGTGGGATCTTTGAATTGAAAAATGTGGCCCAACATTGGATTATGGTTGTGGGGCTGATGGTGTTCAATGAAAAATGGGTTTTTTTTCCCTTTTAACAAAGGAAATTGGCCCATAATTGAATAATGAGATAAGCATGGAATAATTGAACCCAAGTGCATATGTGAGATTGGGGATTTGGGCTTTCCTCTTTCTTTTCTTTTCTTTTTAATCTGCACAAAAAAAAACATAAAATCCAATAGATATTCAAAACTCTTAAGAAATGATATAATTGCCCTTTTACATAATAATTATTTAATTAAACCCAATTAAGCTAATAATGAGTGATAATAGACTAAGTTTAGGTATTAAAAATACATAAAACATGAGATTTATCAATTCTACACATTTTTCAATCAATTATATATACTCAAATTCTTTAATT
This sequence comes from Vachellia pachyceras, assembly GCA_025593235.1. Taxonomy (NCBI): domain Eukaryota; kingdom Viridiplantae; phylum Streptophyta; class Magnoliopsida; order Fabales; family Fabaceae; genus Vachellia; species Vachellia pachyceras. The sequence goes on along the minus strand of JANTPZ010020341.1, from coordinate 16,147 downwards.
CACACAACATTAAATGCTTTTCTTAGACAAGTTTCTGGCGTTACATATCCTTCAAGCATTCTGATGCACATTTCATTGTTCATTGAGCCATATCCTACACATTTCACTGTTCAATTATTTAAGGTCAGATTATGGGTTAAAAGATGTTTAGAAACAAGATTATGAAGCCTATGGTGAGAGATGTTGAAAAATCAAATTCCCCTTCACCCTAGTGATTTTCGGACGGAGCAAGGGGAAGGGGGCTAGAATTTGATTATTTTAATGCTTCAATGAGTTTTAAATAAAAAAATTGTGTATGGTACAAGTGAGAAACTAAATTTCAAAACATTAGAATTTGACATGGAGAAGTTTGAGTTAAAAGAGATCTAGTTGAAAGTGAAGAAAGGAATTAAATTTGATTGTTATAATGCATACTAATGGATAGTTATCAATGAGTAGTGCATTATAATGATATGTAGGCATTGAGTTTGCAAGGGAACCTACTAAGTGCAAGAGGCAAGAGAAACATAAGGACAAGCCAAGCAAAGTTTAAGAGATAGCAAAGTTACTAACTTATGCATTGATATTGTTGTTAGAATAGGATTTGATCAAAAGGGGGCTTGAATTGGTCACTTTAAAAAACTATTTCTTGAAAGAAAAACACCAAAGAAATGGAAGGAAGAAATTGGCACGGTGATTTATCCTGATTCAGACTTATGACCTATATCCAGTCCTCAGAGCACCTTTTGGGATTTCCCAATCCACTACGATTAACAAAACAGATTTTACTAGCCTCTACAGTGTGAGATTACACTCCCCCTCACAAACTTAAGAAAACATAAGACCGCACCACCCCTTTATCTCTATGATTACAATAACCTATTGAAGATTCCCAAATCTTGAATTTCTCTCAGAAACAATGATTTTGGTTATAAATATATTCTCTCACAATAAATGAATGCTAAGCACTGAAGTATAATTGTTTGAAAGTGTATGATAGAGGAAGTAGTTGAACGTATATTCAATGCGAGTTCGTAGGTATTTATTCTTCTTCTTCTTCTTCCATCTTGAATGCTCTTCCATTTATAGTTAGTAGCAATAAATGTTTGTTAGAGAGAACTTCATTTCTGTTACACTCAGCTTCATTGTTCAATGTTTGCATTAAATGCTTCTGACAAGAAGCATGCTCATTGTCTGAAAATCTATCTGTTGAAACCATGTTGGAGAAGCTATCATGAGGAACATACTCTGTTACTAAGTGGGAAGGAGAAGCATTTATGAAGATAGAAGAGATTTAAACATTTAACCATGAAAAAGGAAAGATTTCAAATCAAGTCAAAGATTCTGTGTAATATCCATATTTTTATAATTAGATATTAAGGTTAAATGACTAGTTACAGAACAACAAAAGGTCTGAAAGATGAAAGAAAGGAAAAGAAGAGTGAAAATGAGATTTGCCAAATGTAGAAAATAGCAAAATGGTCATTTTGAAAAGTGAAGGAATTAAAGTGTCATTTTGAAAAATTAAGGTCCTAAAGTGATTATTTGAAATTCAGGAATAAAGTGTAGTTTCGAAATATTGGGACCAAAATGTCATTTTTGAAATTCAAGGGTATTTTGGTAAATTGAGGAAAGTCAAAAGGTATTTTGATCAAAGTTTGACAAAAAAAATCAAAAGATTTTTCAGGACACCAAAAGATAAAGAAAAATTCACTATCAGAAATTGGGCTCCAGCTCAAGTCAGAATGACAGGAATACATTTATAGGAATTTTAACGGTTATTTAATATTTGGCTGATTAATTAATTTTCAACTAAATAGAATTATTTAAATGTCTACAGGCCTCATATATCTAATTTCAAAGTAAGGATAAATAGCTCAGAAATTGTAGAAATTTATAAAATGGTTCCCAAGAGAAAGGCAAAAAAAATTTGCTACAAGGAAAGGAACCAAAAAAACCCCGAATTAGAATTTTATTTCAAAAAATTAATCAAAGAAAATTCTAAAAGCAAAATGAGGAAATAAAAGTTATGAAAATACCATATGAATTTTGGGAATTTTCAATAACCCTAGACCAATCAAGTGATCAAGGAATTACCAAGAAAATTTCCGGCTCGATGAAGTAATTTTACAATTAGATAAAGTAAATTTATCTGCGTAAAGCAAATTGTGGAGACTGATAATTTGCACATGTCATCATCTAATAAAGAGATGAAAAGTGAACAAGATATTATGACTATGTGGTAGAAAATATCAAAGTAAAGTTACTTTACTAGTCTGAACGAGTGCCACACATTAAGAACACAAGTAGATTTTTTGTTTTAAAGCTTCAAGACACTTCTTCAATTCTGTGGATTTATTTTTGAAATGTATGGAGTATTTTGTTGCTGTAAAAGTTAGGTTTTAGAAAGAATGAGAAAGAGTAAGATTTAGAAGCAATATTTGCTAGAAATCAATTATATGATGGTTTGGATCCTATTGGTAGTTTGTTTGAGTTGATTTGAGCTTATATGGAGTATGGAAATTGATATTTTTTTTATAGAAATGTGTTTATAATAAAGAGGTTTTGATTAAGAAATGCAAGGATTTGTAAAAAGTCTTGAAGTTTTGGGGAAAGGGGGATGAAGTTATTTAATTCATAAATATGTATTTACATATATATATATATATATGAGATTTGTTTGGTTTTCATTACATTGATATGTAATAATGGATTTGTAGAGTAAATTGTGTTTTGAGGACTTGAATGTGGGCTCGAATAATAGTGGTAGTGCAACTTACTTTGACGAGAGCTAACCACATTAATTTATCTCATATCCTTGTATGGGTTGTAAGATGTTTGCAAAATACCTTTCGAATTGTGGGTATTATTTTGGGTAGTTGAGTACCCATAATAAGAAAATTTGTACAAAATCTCTTTTATGATATAAGTTTTCTTATATTATGAATCGTTGGTGAAGCAGAGATTCTTTGTTATTATGAAAAATTATTTCCTTGAATAATCATATCCGGTAACGCTATGTTACAAATGAGAATTTATGGCTAGGAGCATATGGATGTATGTGTTGTTGTATGATTGTTGACATATTGATGTATGTGTTGTTGTATGGTTGTTGATATGTTGTTGGGTTTTGTTGTGATGAAGATGGGAAGATGATGTTGTTGGTAAATTTTAAAGTCCATGGCAATAGTCTCCGCTATTGATCATAGTAGTTGGCATTTTATTGGACCTTCCAAGTCTTAGACCCAATTGTGGGTGGCTTTGGGAATGTTTAACTCTCATGAGACTTGGATCCAGTTGTGGGCGACCATAGAGAGGTTTGACACCTTCCAATCTAGGACCCAATTAATGGTGGCTAAGAAGGGGGCTTATTAACCTCATGATGATGGTTGACTCTGGCCAAGTCTTTTATTATCATGGGCTAGAGTCCACATCAGAGGAGATCAGGTGGAGCTTGGTGGAAGGAATTGTGTATAAAATATGGTATACAGTGATTGATAGACATGGGATACTGTTTGATTTATATGGAATATTATTAATCTACTAACTCTTTCATTTAATGCATAATATGAATTGGGTATAATATGTGTTATCCAATGATTGATAGACACTAGGATACCGATGGATTCATAAGGAATTTTATGCAGCTGCAAACCTTTTTGTTTAATGTATATCACCATGTTGGGTGTTAAATCATTAAGTGCTCCTTTTGGCTATAGATGTGAACCATATCTTTTTAAATGAAATTGTTCATGCTTCACCTCTTATAACCCTACCTGTATTTTTGATGAATTATTTGTTGGTTACTGGAACCTTATGTCTAATACCATGGTTTTAACATTTTTTAGAAGAGGGTCCCAATACTGGCAGACGGGAAGGAAAAGAGTTTGCGTCTCTGACGTAGGGCATACTATGATGTTTATATTGTGATATACTTAGGTTGTGCATACTATGCATATTATTTTGCTCTTTTTGGATCCATGATCTCCCTGTGTGGGAAGTTTCAATTGTGGATAATACTTGATGTTTGGGATGGCATTGGGTCATCTCTAGGTTGAGATGACGATTCATTAAATTTATTTGTGTAATTTATGTAAATGGGGATTTAATTTTTAGGATTATTTAGATGGAGATGTTTCAATAACTAGCCATAGACATTTAAGATAATCATTATGATTTATCCAAGGATAGTTTATCATAAAAAAACATGCAACAATTAAATAAAATACTCAGAATAGAATGATTGATCCTATAGCAAAATTTCCAACAACATTAACTTTAGAAATAGAATATTTTGTATACCTTATATGTTGCATAACATAACATAAACGAGGACATCAAAGCATAAAGGCAATCGTCATCATATCATAACCTTATCACCCACACCATGGCATTATTGGGATTGGAGGGCACATCGTAATATTAAAATTTTTTCAACCCCTTCCTGGGATCTGTTGAAGACTTTTAAATCGTGTAATCAATAACCATGCCTCTCTTGGAGCTTTTTTTATTTTCATTTCTAGCTTGGTTTCAAGAAGCCAACAGCTACAATCAACTTTATCTACTAATATCCACACGAATGACTTTTTCAACATGAACGTGTGGTATCGCCTCTACATCTTATTCTTAAATCTCCTTCTCACTCTCGACTTCTCTCTCAAGTTTTTAAATTTTGTTTTCAGATGTATCTAATTGAAAGCTCTAACAATCTATTTATAGACACTCATAGCTTATCATTTTAAATTTTGAAATCTATCATTTATCAGTTTCAAAATTCAAACCTTATCATAATCTTTAAATCCGAGAAATTAAATAAAAATAGTTTTATCAATATCTGTCCAACAGATGTAATCTAACCCTTTTATTTAATTTGGATAAGGAGTTAAACAAGTATAAGATTTAATTTATCTCTATAAATTAAAATAAGGTACAATATCAAGATAAATCAATATTTAATCTACACTTAAGAATTAAATCCAATATCTATCAAAATTTAATTTATCTTTATAAATTAAATTCAAAATATATCTTTTAAAAGAAATCTAAAATATTATATCTTTATTATATGTGTATATATAATATATATACAAATCAATATATGTAATATATATACATATAAGAAATATATATAACGAATTTATATACATATACACTTATCTTTCCAAGAATATTCATTGAATCTTGATTCAATGAATCTGGACATTTCAGCTCGTATTGGACCATTTTGTGTGTGACCCTATAGTCCCATGTGAAGTTGCCAGTGGGCTAGTGACTATACTAGCCCACAAGTATCTAGCAAGACATTCTGACCACCCAATTCACATGAGGATCTATAACCGATACAACTTATCATACAATCACATCACGTCCATTTTATGACATGATATTTTGGTCAAGGATGATGCCTAGAGATTATCATCCTCTTATTCTTGATCATTGCTTTCTCGATCCCAGAGTGGTCTGACTATAAAAATGAAAATTCCTTTCCATCACAGTATGGCAATACATTTCTCAATCTCATTTATCGAGGGGCATCCCAACAATACCTCTTTACTAATGTGAGGGATAAATCATATCTTGATGGTTGTTATTCCCTAGCATGAAGCCCATCAAGCCCCAACATAGCATTTATCATCACTCGATTAAAAGTGATTTTTGACTAGGTCAAAGCTGAGCAACTATCATATAGGAATCCATGATGATCTTAAGTCAAAGAGTATAGTGATGTAGTCATTTTTCAAATAAGCTTATGACTTAATCCATGGAGTCTTTTTATAGCGGGTTAGTCCAGCATCTTGTACTCTTACAAATGCCTATGACTTAAATTAGAATCTCCGTACATTTCAAAGAAATGGTATTATTTCATCTTTTCTCCCTGACTTATCCAATGATAATTTATCACAACAAACATGCAAAGATTATGATAATGAAAATGAATGATTCATTAATTAACACAATGATATGTAATGTCACTTTCTAATAGGCATATTTATGTTCAATGATTGGCCCTAGGGCACAATTTCCAAAATGCATATCATCCAACTCAAACAAAACAAGTAATCATGTAATAAGCATAATGATATGTATGTAAACAATAATTGCTAAGCCACATTTTCTTCTTACTTTTACTAGCCTCTTGGTTGTCAAGTATTTCCCTTCCTAATATCCGATAGTCCTAAATAATATCACATAAATGTTAACAACTCTTTAAGACTATAATAACCTGACTTCTTCATAACTACTTTTACTTACTCTCTTTAACCTTAACTTCACACTTTTGAATCTATAAGCTTCTAAATTAATCTAACACACTCCTTCCCTATAGTCTTGTATGCAGATTCCATTTTCAAAATCAAATAGACAAAAAAAACCTCATTCCCTTTCAATTACTCAAAATAGCAACCAAGGGAGATTATTGTACAAAATTTCAATCTTTGACTCTAATGCTTCCCAACTTTGTTTCTTACTTATACATTACATAATTTTTCATTTTAAACTCATTGGAAGCATCAAAATTATCAAAAACACATTCCTTCTTCCATTTTTCCTATAGGATTAAAAAGTGCAAACAATTGGCTTCCATGCATAATTTTACCTCTAAATCATTTTCCTACCATTTTTTAACATAAAAATATTCATCCTCAAGCCTCATAAATTTCAGCCAGCAGCAAATGTTAGGGTTTGAAATCCAAAATTCTTGTACAACATCAAACCAACACAATCCAACATCAACAAGTTGCAAATCATGTACAAAGTTGATTATGACACTTATCTCTTCAAATTCCTTCTCTTCTTCACTTTCTTTCTCTAGCCCCTTTGAAAACCTCTCTTGAAACTCTTCAATAACACTAATAAATAGAAAAACAAACCAATTTTGAAGGTCAATAGTTGAATATTGATATCTAGTACTCGAGTATTGCCAATGCTTCCACCAAAACTGAAGTATGCCTGAAAGTGTTGAGTTTTGAAAACTAAATTTGAAGAACAATACTCGAGTATTATGAAGCAGAACTCAAGTACTACCAACGCTTCTATCAGTACTCAAGTATGCCTGAAAGTGTTTGTTTTAAAAACTGATTTTATTGTTTGATATTCGAGTATTAGGAACCGTCACGCGAGTATTGCCAATACTTTTATCATTACTTGAGTATGTATGAAAGTGTTGTATTTAAAGCTATATTTTCAATGATGACATTCGAGTATTACCATACTATACTCAAGTATTGTCAACATTTTCATCAATACTCAAGTATTCTTAAAAGTATTGAGTGTAAACTTCATTTTGAATTCTAATACTTGATATGCAAAACCATACTCGAGAATCATGATAAAGATTTGAAAATATTTTCTCACGAGTACATATAATAAATATTTGGGTGCATAAATCAATTTATAATCCCTGCAAAACATAAAAACACCTTTGTTATCATTAAAACAAATTATTAACAAAATGGTTAAGATAGAATTTATTCTTCACATTAGTAGAGACATATTGATGGGCCCCTCTATAAGGAGTTTAAGAAATGTATTATCATACTGTAATGGAAAGGAAGTTCCATCTCTATAGTCAGATGATTGAACTATATTTCTTTACTACTTTTGCTTGAATTTCCAAAGCATTTAATGCAATTTTGGCCCATCATGATCTTACTTGAGCTCAATATGGAAGCAAGAGTTGTTGGTTTTGATTAGCTTGAATTTGGGTTACAATCGCCATGAAATATGACATATTTACACTAAATTCTAATCATGAGCAAGTGATACTTCAAATTATTGTTATTTCATTTCAGGAACTCTAGCAAAGAATGGAAGGAAGCATCTCTGGAACATTTAGCCGCGGCGCATATTGTTAGAATGGATGTCACCTAAGAGGGGGTGAATTGGGTGTCACAAAAAATTTTTTTTTTCAATCCATGAGTTAATTAAAAACTGGAGTATGAAAACAGCTTGTATACATGAAAATCAAAATATGTTAACAAAAATAAAAGAACTTTATGCACACAACAATTTATCATGGTTCGGCCCTCTCTGACCTACGTCCAGTCCCCAAAGCACTATGAGATTTTCAATCCACTATACTTTCCAAGTTTAACCAGGACTTGGAAAACAATTACAATTACAATGTCAACACAGAAACTTGTGAATCCCATTTCAACTTTGTCACGGTGGGTACTTAAGAACCCCATAAACGTTTCCAGGCATTTATAAACCCACTCAAGTTTGCAACGTAAGTACTTGAGAAACCTTTACAATCACTCCCCCTTACCACATGTAAGGTTACACTGGGAATCACACTCCCTCACGGACTTCACTATAACAGAGACTCACATGCTCTATTTTCTTAACTTAAATCCATATCAATAATCTCAATATCCCAATCTTGAGTTTCTCACATAAATATAATGAGTTTAGATGAACCAATAAACTAATCTCTCAAAGAGTGGATATATAAACATTGAAGCTCTCAGAGAAGAAAATATCAGAGTCCTAATGATGTGCTCTGTTTTTGGGTTCAGAGACTCCGACTTCTTTGTCTATTCTCTCTGTCTTGAATGCTTCTCATTTATAGTCAAGACTCCATATGCTAGCCATTGCTCACAGTTTGAATAGCCGTTAGAGAGAGAGACTCGTATCCGTTACTCACAACTGCTGCTTTCGTGATCTATCAATAATGTTGTAGCTTATGCAGTTCAATGGCCATAGAGACGCCATTAATGTCTAAGATGCTCTTTAGTCAACTTACACCTTTTTTAATAAAAAAGCTACAGAGACATTTATGAGGGTAGGTAATATTCAAACTATTCCAGCACGAAAACAGAAAGCTCTGGGAAACATTGTATGTCTATTGTCTGTGAAACTTTCCGTTATGAGTCCACACTGGAGAAGCATTTAGAAAACCCATTTCCTATTACTACGTCATGGCATAAAGCATTTATAGGAGCAGGTGAAATTCAAATGGGCTAAGCATGAATAAGGAAAGATTTGGTAAACGTAGACTCTACTGTGTCATAAGTTCTGTCAGAGAATAGGGAACTCAAGTTCTCAACATCTCACAACTCGAGTTCCAACACGTTGAGTTTAAAACCATGCAGTGAAACTTTCATTTGTAACTCGAGTTTGTAGTGGAAGTTCTGAAGTATAGTTGAAAACTTTTATTTAAAACTTCAGGTTTTGATATCAAGTTTTGAAGTCCAATTGTAAAACTTCAAGTTATGGAAATAAGGACTCAAGTTCTAAAACATGTGAAAAACTGTTCAATTGAAAAGGTCCTCGAGACTTAAGTTCTGAATCTCAGGAACTCAAGTTTTGAAAAAACTTCCAGTGAGGACTCAAGTTTTGAACTGATAAAATTTCACAAGGCATGGAACTCGAGTTTGAAAAATAGAGGATTCAAGTTCTGTGAAAACTTCCAGTCAAAACTTCCAGTTTTCAATTCAAATTTTGAGCAATAGTTGTGGAACTCAAGTTCTGAAAACCTAGAACTTGAGTTTTGTGTAACATGATTCAAAACTTCCAGTTTTCATTGCTAGTTCTGCAAAACTCGAGTTTTGTAAAAATGGAACTCGAGTTATATAACATGATGTGAAAACTTAAAGTTGAAACCTCAAGTTTTGTCTTCCAGTTTTGTACGCACGTTATGAAACTTCAAGTTCTAGAAAACTAGAACTCGAGTTCTATAACATGTTTGAAAACTTGAATTCAAAACTTAAAGTTTTCACTGTAAGTTTTGTGAAACTTCAAGTTTTAAAAAACTGGAACTCGAGTTCTATAATATGTTTGAAAACTTGAATAAAAAACTTCAAGTTTTCACCGCAAGTTTTGTGAACTTCAAGTTCTGGAAAACTAGAACTCGAGTTCTATAACATGTTTGAAAACTTGAATCCAAAACTTCAAGTTTTCACAACAAGTTTTGTGGAACTTCAAGTTTTGAAAATTTTGGACTCGAGTTTTTGAACCAAACATAAAAACTTCTTTTTCAAACTTCTAGTTCCAATTTCCATTTTTGAAAACAAGTTACAGAACTTGAGTTTTGAAACTTTTTCATCAAATTTAAAATCATTTTGAGTTTCAAAAACCTGCAACCACAAATGGTCTATAAAGTTTTCTTTCAAGAAGCTCCAGAAACTCATTAAACTCTATTTTCATCTTCAAGAAAGAGTTTTTAGCATCTAAATGAAGTTTAGATGAATGGTAACTCAATGTATGATGATATAACATCTATTTGAAACATTTTAACATACAAATTGAATTATTTAACTACATTATCTTCCAATTAAAAAGAATGCCCAAATATAGTAGCAATTCAATATGGATTATAAAAACTTTTGCTATGTATCAATTTATATTATAAAAACCTTTTGCTCTTTTATATTTGATATCATAAAAAATAATCATATATAACGCATATCATCTTTCACCACGACCATAACTCAAGCAAGCAAGCAAGGGACTCTTGGGAGAGGTTCGCTGCGGCGAAACCTCAAGTTCACTGCGGCCAATATCTCAACTCAGTAACCAGATCAAGATGCAAATAGAAAGAATAACCGATCCACGTCATGAACCCAACCCAGAACGGTTAAGAAACCCTATTTAGGGTAATTTTCGTACAAAGGGTAGGGGGAGGCAGCAACCACATTTTGATTCACCATTTTTCATCTCTTTTCTCTATTCTCTCATATTCTTTCATCCACAACCCTAGCCACCACTTCCATTCTTCACTTCCAGAACATCATGCATCCTTATTCTGCCACCAAGAGTGTTGAGATGTTCACGATGAGTAGTTAAACCTCTCCCTTCCTCTTGGAGATGAAGAAAGCTTGAGTTCAAGAGCTTCACAATGGGAGTATTAGTTCAACCTGTATTTCTGTTATAGATTACTTAGTTGATGAGTGGGACTACTAATTTGTATTTAAATACTTAGTCACGGTCATACTAAACCTGGATTATTTTATGTATTGAATTGCCTTGTATTTGACTTGGTAGTGTGAAGTCTCATTGCTACCTATTCAAGGAAATCTTTGTTGCTCTCTTTTATCTTCCTAGTTGTGATTCATATTTGAGGTGATAATGTATTGAATTGGATTTTTCACTTAGCAACTTCACTACACACACCAAGTGCTTTTAAAGGGTTTCATGGAATGGAATTCATTGCATGGAATTTTTGACCCAGAGAATTGTTACGATTTTCATCACAAACCTAGTGTGAAACTATTGCTCTACCTTATCTTTTGCGAACTAATAGCCTAAACTATTTTCAAGAGGAATTCATAATCAAATAGCTTTTGCATTTTAACATTCTACTTTCATTGCTTTCCCGTAATACAAAAAACCCAAAAAGAGATTTTGATTTACATTCAGTTTTAATACAAGTTTTTACAATAAAAAAGGGTCCTCCTCCTTTACAGCGAACTTAATCACAAGTTAATTTAACTATTTTCTCCTGAGGCTCCATAGAGAACGACCCTGGGGTTGCACCCTATAGTGCATCCTTGGAGATCACAAGTGTTTTGATCCGTTTCCAATTCCTTTAACAACGACAAGTTTATACTTTCAACTGTGGCTAGATCATCAGACTACTCAGGGATCGAGAAAGCAATTGTCTAGAATGAGAGAATGACAATCTCCATACCTCATCTTTGACCAAAATATCATGTGACAAAAGGGACATAATGTGTAACGTCCCATCAATAGGTTTAAAAAAATAGAGACCAGATGGCAGGAAGTATCGTGCACAGTGGTAAATAATGGAGAGAGAGGGAGATGAGTGAGATTTAAGGGAAAGATTTTATAAAAAAAGAAGTCAGAGAAGTGCGTGCATGGCAGAGGGGTGCAGGAGTGGGTGTGTGTTGTACAAGTAAGAGTTAAAAAATAAAATCAAATAAAAAGAAGAAGCAAGTCTAGCGTGCAAGTGGGAGTGGGGTATTATAAATACCCCCTCCCCACCCATTTACTTGCAATCTGAGAGAGGGCAACGAGAGTGAGAAAGAGAGACATTAGAGAAAGAGTGTGAGAGAGAAAGGAGTGCATGTGTTTTTCATTCTAAAGTTCTTCTTTTAGGATCATTTAGGTAAGTAAAACGATTTATTTTCATTAGATTCCTTGTATGAAAGTTGTTCTAAATATTTTTCTCTTTCTATTGATAGTAATATTATGTTGATTAAGGAATATTTTTGGATTCAAATATTTTTCTTGTTGGAGTTTTATTAGCAGAAGATCATATATGTTTTATTATTATTTTCTACGAGAGTAAAATTATTTGTTGATATCTAAATTATTTTTTAAAATTATTTATCTATTTTTGTTGCTGTATAATGTTTATAATATACAATATATTTGATTGATTAAAGTTGAGTTAAATATTTTATTTAAGATTTTGGAAGTAATAGTAAATCTTTAATAATGTAAATATTTTATTTGAGGCTGTTGGAGATAATCATAAATTTTTATGAGTTAAATATTTTATTTGAGTTTTAAAATTTTAACATATGACTTTTAGTGTGAAGTTACTTTTTAGATGTTAGTAATTTTTAGATATATTTTGGTATATGAAGATTTTTGATAAAATGAGATATTTAGGAAATCACTATTGATTTTGTATTATAAGCATTTTGAATTCTAGAATAATTATGATTTTGGCATAAATATATATAGAATATATATAAATTTTGTTCGTCCTAGAGTGATATTGAAAACTCTATAGGGGTTTAAGTCCCTAAGTTATTATTTTTACAACTTAAATTAGTTAGTAAACTAATGTATGGTAGCGTTTAATTGTGTAGATTAATTGGTGATTGGATTGTAGTTGGTTACTTTATTCTCAAGGCTAGTGGGATTTAATTTGGAATTGAGGTAATCAGGATTAATTTCTTTTATATGTTTGTTGTGGATTGTAAGGTGTTTTCTAAACCTTACCTGTTCTTTGGAAAAATTGTGATTTAGAAAATTTTACGTATTTTTATATATGAAATTTGTTCAGTAAAGCAGTGTATTTAAACTATATATGAGCGTTTGATATACATGGGATGCTATGACATTGGTGATGAATAATATGAATACGGCATCAGAACTCTATGGATGATGGGTGTGCATTTATGTTTATATATGTTATATCGTGGGGTTATTTCGGGATGAACAAAAAATGGTAAATTATTGTGCCCTCAACTTTTGCTAATTCTTGGTCCGGATTTAAGCTAAATTGGTGTGGGTGGACACCTCCTTACCTTGGCATGTTGCGATGGTATGGGAGGAGGCAGTGTTCTTGAAATGAATAGCTAGTCGTTGGCCAGTTATACTAGCACTAATAGACTGTACCACGTCCAGAAGTTATAAAGCAGAGTAGGTGGATGGGGGTTTAATTGCTCTTGATAAATATCATATTGTGAATTATTATTGTACTAACAAACCTACTTCTCTAACTTGCATTCCTATCCTACATATGTTAGAAATTGATTTTGGTTACTGAAATGTCTTGGCTCCTTATCTAGATTAAATACATGACTTAATTAAATCTATTGGACGGATTTAAATTAAAACAATATTTATTTAAATTTCTCTTACTAATAAAAGGTAATTAAATGTTAATTGATATGATATGTCTTGAATTTTGAAATTGATAAAAGTATATTTCAAAATTCAAAAGGATAAGCTCTGCCTATTTATAAATAGGTAGCCAAAGCTTTCCAAGATTACTTTAGAAAATATTGAGAGAGAGAGAGAGAGAGGCCGAGAGGGGAAAATGAGATTAGAGAGTTGATCTTAGAATCAAAAGTTGAGGGTGTTAGCACACAGTTCATGTTGAAATGTTGTTCATGTGAATATGTTGAAATGTTGTTCATGTGAATACTAGTAGAGGGAGTTAATCATAGTTGTTGGTTTCTCGAAATCAAACAAAAAGAAAAGAAACATTGGACCATCTAAACGAGTTCAAGAAATTTATACTTCTAACTACATAACTTAAATGACTCCAACAAATTCAAAATAAGGATTGGAAATTTTAATATTTTTGGGGTGTGGTGGTATTTGATGAATCCCGTGGAGAGTTGGATTGGTATTGGGTTGGACCTGTCATTGCCATGTACCAAACATGAATGGATGATAATGTGTGTTCAGGAACTCCATTGGGAGAAAGGAGTTCCATTTGGAGAAATAAGTTTACATATTTCTAGATGGTTTTACGGATTTTAAGATGGTTTTTATAGATTTCAAGATGGTTTTACGAATTTTAGGATAGTTTTGTCTCGACTTACATGCACCGTTAGGGGAATGAAGTTCCCAAACAAACACAGTACCCAATCCGAATTCCACTCTCTTAATCCCGCATACCAAACAGTGCCTTAGAGTTCAAGTAAATTGCTGACGTCTCTCACAGCACGTGAAAGACCTCACCTCACCTCCAATCGTTTCAACCGCATTGGACACCATTTCTTTTCATCGTTTTCCTTCTCTCCCACCCCTGCCCCTTTCATCCTCTCCCAGTTTCTGTGAAGCTAGCCTTAGGGTTTTCTCTTTTGATCTCTCCTGTTCAATCCCTATTACCTTAAATTTTCGTCTCACTTGACTCGATAGATCTCGTTTCCATGGGTCTTGGTGGAGGAGTTCGTAAGAGAGGAAGGCCTGAAGCTCCCTTTAATGGCAATGGCGGTGTCAAGAAATCCAGGCTAGGTTTGTCTTTTACATCTGCCACTCTTCTACATAATATTAGCAGTATAAATGTGTGTTGAGATGCTTTCTACGCTGTTTTTGGCTCTTTATTTTCCTTCTTGGTTATTTCTTACTTGAAGCAAACATAAATATAAGAAAAATAAGGTCTTATTCTTTTAGATTTAGGGGCGATTGTTTGGTGAAAATGAAAGTGTTCATATTTTGGAGGCAACTGTATTAGGGTTAAGAGGGTATTTTGCTAAAAGGATTATCGAACATAAAGGTGAGCTTGTTTGTTTTTCTTCCAACACCCACGCTCCAATCACTATTTTTTGGTGCGTAGTTGCCAGCGATGTCCGGTGGTTGCAATATAATTGTCTCTGTTGATTGTCAAGTAGTGAACAGCTTGAATCTGGAAAATACACAGTTTATTCAAGAGATACAAATGGATCTTATAGAGCCCAATTCTAGGTTGCATAATTAACCCCTAGAATCAAGCCCATCGTTACATGAAATCAGGAGAGAATTATGCAGCATCGAATCTACTATAATTCAAGCAAGTTTACAGGGCTTTCTGATAACAGAAAAAAGCTACAGTAAATGCTATTGACAGAAAGTCAAGTTGGGCCCAAGGGCCAAATTCTAACTTCAACACTCCCCCTTAAGCTGGCGAATAAATGTTTTTCATTCCCAGCTTGCTTCTTGATTCCTCAAATATTGGCCTTGCTAGAGCTTTGGTGAAAAGATCTCCTACTTGTTGTCTTGATGATGCATGAGTTATCTCAATAGTTCTTTCATCCTCCTTTTCTTTGATGAAGTGTTTGTCTACATCAACATGTTTAGTCCTCTTATGATGAATAGGATTTCTAACCATAACAATAGCTGAGTTGATGTCACTCCTTAGTCTTATTGGAGTATTTGGTGCATATCCTAGCTCCCTCAGCACCCTGATCATCCACATTCCCTCACAAACACCATGAGCTATCGCGCGTAGTTCCGCTTCGACGCTGCTTCTTAACACCACGGATTGCTTCTTACTTCTCCATGTCACGATATTTCCCCATAATGAGGTACAGTACCCTGAGGTTGATCTTCTGTCTAGTAAGAACCCTGCATGGTCTGCATCTGTATATATCACTATTTCTCGGGAGGTTCCTTTGGTAAAGCATAATCCACGACCAGGTGTCATCTTAAGATATTGTAAGATTCTGTAGACTACATCCATATGCTCCTCCATAGGTTCGTTAGTGAATCTACTCACCATGTGATTGAGCTTTAATTATATTAGTTTTCCTCTTGAATTTCCAGAGTCATAGAGTCAATTTTGGCCCATTCATGACCTTTTTGTGCTTAAATTGTGATTAGGAGTTGTTGAATTGGATTAATGTAATTTTGGGGTCATATGCCATGAATAATGATATATTTGTGCCTAATTTCTTCATGAGCAAGTGATACTGCCAAAATTTGTTATTTCATTTCAGGAATTCCTTGCAAAAGGGCAAAGGCAGCAACTCTGGCAATGTTCGCC
>JANTPZ010020340.1:0-26039 GCA_025593235.1 Vachellia pachyceras | reverse complement strand
TAATTATATTTTTCATGGATTAAAAATAGCTTTCCCACTAAAAAAATTCCATGGCCAGCTTCTGAAGGCAACTCAATTTACTATTTAATATTCAAAAATTATTTAAGACGATTCAGCAATGTATTGAGCTATCCTAAATTCACCGGCGCATTCTGATGATCCAAACGTAAAAGGCATTGACTCCTTACCACAGCCCCACATACCAACCCCAACAGATAGTCAGCTAAGAAGGCAAATAAGCTCATGGAATCCTAAATTTACCCCCAGGGGGCAATAAAATTCGGTATCTTCCTTGTAATGAACAAATAACTCCCATCCAAAATTTATTTAATAAATAAAAAGAATCCTCTCCTCCTCCTAGAGAAATTATAATAAAGCAACAAAATCGACTTGCCTCACAAAACTTATGTGAACACCAAGACTGTGATGAACAGCCGAGCAATCGATGCAGAGGAAAATCCCATAAGTGACGGACGCCCAAGTTGGATTCTTTGCATTACAATCGAAACACATCTGAAAAACAACCAAGAAAAATTTGTATCGCAAATCTGAGTCCGATCTCGCATAGTAAAAAACAATCCGAGTTCAAACTTTCAGAAAAGGATACATTGAAAGAAAACAAGGACGCTAAAAGGCAGGTAACCAGATATGTGCTTCATGAAAGAACCTTATTATCAGGCTTCGCGTTCAGTTTTCTGAATATAAAGTTCATGTCGGTGAAGCTTTCGGACGCCATCAGAGAGGGAGAATGAAATCAAAAGAAAGAAGAATTTCCCAAGAAGTGCCGGGAAGCTTGAGCAACGATATATACACAAGAAGCGGACGAAACAGGAGGCCGATCAATCTCCCTATGAAAAAAGATCCTTCATTTATTTATGAAACGAATGCTAATCGAAATGACGGAAGTGCACCGGAGGTTAGTGGACTAATGGTAGGCTTGACTCCAGAGACCAAAATATTTGCTACCATTCTTTTTTGTGGACTTCTTAAGATTAAAGAATCACACCACCAGAATATCCTCTAATCAGATAAACTAAAATGGGAATCTGCGCCTAATTTTGTTTGGTACTCATAAATTTTAAAATTACATAAGTATATTCTTAAAAAAATATTTTGATCTATTTAACTTTTTGTTAACTTAAATAGAAGGTAGGAAAATTATATTTTATTCCACACAAGAAAATATATCTTTTTTTTGTGATCTCAGGGTATCTCCATCCGCGTGTTAGATGAGACTAATATCTCACTGTACTGAAATCCAATTAAGTAGTTGACAACTGGCCTGTGGGTTTACTCCATTCACAAGGGATAGGGATCGAACCCCTTCCCATTTGCTTAAAGGACGAGAGTACCTACCACTTATGTCAACCGCCAAGTTCAAGAAAATATATCTTAGTAATAAAATTTTAAATTTGATACATTATATTCATCCTAATAATTGTTATTTAATAAACATGACACTTAATTAGCAGTAATTCGCACTGTTGCACCGTGCACAAGTAATACGCACTTTGTATTAGTGGGTGTTTATACTGACTTATTTGAAGTCGTTTTACATAATTTTAGGGAAATGTACAAAATAAAATGTATCTCAATTTAAGTGTATAGTTAACTTTCTAAATGTAGAAATTTGTCATTAATTAATTAATAAGGGTGTAAATTTAGCAACACCGTTAAACTTCATTAACTCCGTTAACCAGTTGACATATTTTATTATTTTCAAGGTATATGATTTGGTTTTGGGATCACTTAAATAATTAAAATTACTACTTTTTACTTAATTTCTTTCATAAATATTGCTCTAAATAATTTTATCTTTCTAATGGTAATTAAAAATACTTCTTTTTACTTAACATTTTTGCTTAAATTTTGTTTTCTTTCTTTTATTCTAAAAAAATAAGCAAAAAGGAGTAATTTTAATTACCATTAGAAAAAATTATTTAAAGCAATTTTCATAAAGGAAATTAACAAAAAAAGAGTATTTTTATTATCTACATTATCCCAAAATAAAGCCCTAAAACTTAAAATATGCCATTGTTAAATTACACTATCATTCATTTATTATTGTTAAATTTACACATTTTAAAAGCTAATTGTACTTTATACTCCTCGCGAATAACTTCGTTACTAAATTCACATATTTACCCTTATTACTTTGTTAATATGTTCTATGCATGTTCTGTAATTAGTTTAGAAAGAACATTTTATTTGGAGAGGGATAGTGTTCTAGAGATGTGGACAACGGGGATCTTTTTAGATTAACGGTAGAAGTCACTTCTCCAATATAATTTACAGTTTATGAGATAAATAAAGCTTATGTATTACCACCACACCAGTTACGGGCTGCTCATCACGGGTCGGGCTAAAAAACCGCTTTCTACATGGATTGGTATTTATCTAACCGAGCTCGCCAATCTCGTCATAATTTATTTTCATACTTGCCTAATCATCGATGAGAATAACAGTCCGAATTAGAGGCCCAAATCAATAATGGAGAAAATTACCAAGGCCCAAATCTAACCATCATTCCTAATTAAAGTTAGAAGATGATCTTGACATGAAAAAGGCCCAAATTAATATAAGATTCACAACTCCCTTTTTAAAAGAAGTGTGGGGCACGTTCCAGGTGTCTCACATAACTTTGAATGGGATTGAATCTTCAAATGTGAATAGCTGGCTCTGTATTAATTGACCATGGATTCTACTGTTGTTTTCCCCTCATCCGTTCCACCCAACCGTGAAGAAGATGACCAGATCATGAGGAGTGCGAAAAAGGTTAAAAATGGAGGAGGCAAAATGCTAAGTCAGACTAATGGAAGGGATACTTGGCCGGCGCTAAGAAATAAAGGAGCAAATTTTGTTCTAGGAGGACCGTCGTTTGTTGAGAAACTCAAAGGCGTGAATATGCAGAGTGAACAGTCGGAAGAGGATGAGGAAAGTAATGAGGAGCAGATGTCAGATGCAAGTATGTCTGATTCCACTCAGTGTGCATCTGAGAGAGACAAAGAGGAACCCCTGTTCAAGACTACGGAGGACCCCAAGAGAAACTTCCCAACTTTCTCATTCTCTGAGTCGATGAAGAAAAGATTATACAAAGCATGGAGGAGGGCTGTAATTGTTAAATTGTTGGATAGGAATATTGGATACAAAGCGCTCCTTTCTCGTCTTCATACAATGTGGGCAAAGAAAGGTATCGTTAATCTGATCAACATTGGGCATGGCTATTATGTGGTGAAGTTATCCAACAAGGATGACTATATAAATGCTCTCACTGGAGGACCTTGGATGATTTACGATCACTATTTGACTGTGAGACCATAGGAGCCGAATTTCAGACCACAAAGTGCAACTATTGATAAGGTTGCGATTTGGGTACGTATGCCGAAGGTCACCCTGGAATACTATGATGTCGAAGCCTTGACATTGATAGGAAACAGAATTGGGGAGACTTTGAGGATCGACATGAACACTTCGTGTCATCTGAGAGGGCATTATGCAAGGATCTGTGTATTGGTGGACCTTGGTAAACAGTTAATGTCAGGGTTCTCTCTAAATGGGAAAGATTATTATCTTGAATATGAAGGCTTAAACATGCTCTGCACCAAGTGTGGCATTTATGGTCACAGAATGGAATCATGTCCTAGAAGGAATGAGGAAAATCAGCACCAAGAGAGAAGTGCGGCGACCCAACGACAGGAGGATGAAGGAGTTACAAAGGAGTACCAAGAACAATGGCATATTGCCCAGAAAAGCCATCGACCAAGGAAAACAAAGGAGGCCAAAGGTGAATTCAATCGGTTGAGGAATAGTGGCTCCCGTTACGAGGTGTTGGCTGATGTGGAGGAAAGGGGGACCACGCATGAGGAAGTGCCGCCAACACACACTGCAGAAGAGCAGAATCAGGCAACACAGAATCTGATCACAGAGCACAACGAGGTTGTTCGCGCATGAAAGGATAATAGAAGGGGGTGGAAAAGAGAGTAGGCAAGTGGGAACGGAAGAGCAAATATGGGCACTATCATCTGCAGGGCACGCACTGGCTGATCAAATAATACGGAGGAAAGCAGAGAAAATGACAAGGGAGATGTTGAAGGAGAGGGGGAAGAAATGAGGGACCATTGATGTTAACGTTGGGAGAAAATAGTGATGAACTATACAGAATGGGCCAGGCAGGAACACTAGTAATAGGGGATGCACATCCCAACATAGGTGGAGAAAGAAAGACTACAGGGCCTGATGATCTGATGGGCCTAAACGAAATGGGTTGCGAAGACCTAGATCCAGGAGAACTAGAAAAGGGTCCAGGATGGCTTGAATCGGGTCCAGCAATGGAAATAGAGGGAGAGTTAGGCGGAGGGACTTAGGTGCCAGAAACCCAATTCTCTAAGTGAATCCATAGAGTTTATTACTTCCCCTTTCTTGTGTTCATGGATAACGTCCTATTCTGGAATACACGAGGGGCCTGTGGACCTGGCCTGCTTCGCAATTTAAGGAACATTATACAGAACTCAAATCCTACTATGATTATCCTTGTTGAGACTCGATGTAGCTGTGCGGCTCGTTTCAGAGGACTTCTTACACCAGGCTTCGATATGCTCAATATGATTCCCAGTGTAGGTTTTTCAGGAGGTCTAGTGGCAGCTTGGAAAACTGATTAGATGCAAGTCACGGTTTTGAAGAAGGAGAGGCAATTTTTCCACCTTGAGTGTAGGCCAAATAAAAAACATGCTTACCTTTTGACAGCAGTATATTCTCTTCCATACCAGACGAAGAAAAATGAGTTGTGGGACAATATGAGGAGACTATCCACATCTATTTGTAAACCTTAGATAGTCATTGGAGACTTCAACGAAGTGCTCCACCACTCTAAGAGGATTGGAGGAGCAGGAGCTACAAACTCCAGAATTAACTAGTTTCAGGGGAAAGTATGGAATTGTGGACTGGAAGACATGGGCTTCTGTGGGCCTAGATTTACATGGAAAGGGCCCAAGACATCAGGACACCGAAGATTATTTGAAAGACTGGATAGAGCTTTGGCTAATATGGATTGCTTTCAAGCTTTTCCTCATAGCACGCTGAAGGTCCTACCTAGAACAAAATTTTCTAACCATAACCCTATTCATCTGCAACTGGATTATGAAACAAATTCAGCAGGAATCAAACCTGTCAGATTTGAAGCCATGTGGTTGGACCATGACAATTTTGCTGAATTTCTGTTAGGAGTGTGGAGTGGAGATAGGAGTGACTTGGATCAGGCTCTAGCTTTTCTAGAGGCAGCTCTGAGGGAATGGAATAGGGATATTTTTTGTTTCGTTGAGAAGAAGAGAGGCATTTTAGCACAGCTAAGGGGGTTACAAAACTCCCTTTCCTATCCCTTCTCGAATTTTCTACTCAATTTAGAGTACCAATTGCAAAACGATTTGGAGTAACTTCTCAAGTCTGAGGAATTGAAATGGTTCCAGAAGTCTAGAACAAATTGGGTGACAAAAGGAGATAGGAATACCAGATATTACCATTTAACAACTCAGTTCAGGAGAAGGAAAAACAGGATTATTTCCCTCAAAGACTCCCGGGGTGAGTGGGTGGAAGAAGAACAACAACTTAAGGCTCTGGTTACACAGTTTTTCAGGAATCTATATGATGAAGAACATGAGGTTTCACCCTTAGATACGATGTCAAGTTACCCAGATGTGGGAGAGAATAGACTGAAGAACATGAGCTGTCCACCCTCCTCTAAAGAAGTAAGAACGACTCTTTTCTCTATGGGTGCCTATAAGGCTCCAGGAATAGATAGATTTCCCCCAATTTTTTTACCAAAAAAACTGGAATGTGATGGGAAATGCTATGTGCAAATTTGTTTTTGACGCTTTTGCAACTGGAAAAGTGGGGTATGAAGCTAACAAAACCCTTATATCCCTTATTCCAAAAAGAGACAAACCTGAGTTGGTGGCCCATTTCAGACCCATTGCTTTATGCTCGGTATACTATAAATGCCTAACTAAGGTAATTGTTCAGAGGCTGAGAAATGTCATTGATGATATAGTTTCACCCTACCAATCAAGCTTCATAAAGGGTAGTGTCATACAGGATAATATCATTGTGGGACAAGAGATAATGCACACTATGAAGAGATCAAGAGGCAAAAAAAGCTTGATGGCTCTAAAGATAGACTTGGAAAAGGCTTATGACAAATTGAGCTGGTCCTTCATAGAGAGGGTCCTCAGAGAGATTGGGTTTGAGCAACATTTTGTCAACCTAATCATGAACTGCATTACCTTAGTTTCTTATAACGTGCTGTGGAATGGCAAGCAATCAGAATTTTTTACCCCAAGAGAGGGTTGCGCCAAGGGGATCCTTTGTCTCCTTTACTATTTGTTTTATGCATGGATAACCTGACCCATATAATTTGTGATGCAGTTAGGGAGGGGAATTGGGTGCCTATCAGGATGAGCAAGGATGTACCAGCTGTCTCCCATCTCATGTTCGCTGATGACTTACTTCTGTTTGGTGTTGCAACAGAAAAACAGGCGTAAGGAATAATGGAGTGCTTGAACAGATTCTGTTTGGCGTCAAGAGAATAAGAACAAATCTTCAATCTATTTTTCTCCACGAGTACCAGTCTCTACTAGAAGAAGTATTTGTCATATTACAGGGATGAAGATTTCTGTGGAGGTGGGGAAATATCTTGGCATACCGATGAGCAGAGGAAGAAGACCTACTGAGGCATTCAAATATATAGTTGATAATGTAAAAAATAGGTTGGCCACATGGAAGGAAAAGACTCTCTCCTTAGCAGGGCGAATTACTCTCACCAAATCTGTCATAAGTGCCATCCCTGTCTATCCTATGCTGGTGGCTAAAGTTCCAGCATCTATATGCCATGAAGTAGAAAGATTGCAGAGAAATTTCATATGGGGAGCAATCAATCTAGCCATGGTTTCCACCCAATTGCTTGGGAGATATAACATTTCCATCGCGTGTGGCAGTGGAAAAATTGGTTTGCAGCAGCCTTTGACCGTGAAAAGAGAGAGAGAGCGTCTGCTGTGCCAGCTTTTATAAAAAGAAAAGAAAGAAATCAGAGCTGCCCGCGTGAAGGGTGGGGGGTATTATAAATACCCCTCCCCACATCAATCCCCTCACACACACATACACACGTTCCAGTGAAGAGAGAGCGTTGCCGGTAGAGTGAGGGAAAGGAGAGATAGTGTTCGAGAGAGGAAGAGATATCTGGAAGAGGCATTTTTCAGTCTAAGGCTCTACTTATGGAATTATTTAGGTAAGTAACACGACTTATTTTCATTAAACTTCCTTCATGAAAGTTTTTCTAAATATTTTTCTCTTTCTAATGGTAGTAATATTATGTTAATTAGAGAATATTTTAGGATTTATATTTTCGTACAGTTTACGTTTTATTTGTAGAAGACCATAAAATTCTAGATATATTTTTATAATTATGATCTGTGATGTTAGATTTATTGTTTTTAATGCCTGAAATATTTTTACGAATTTAGTTATATTTAAAAATATATGATTTTTGATATATTAATATTTTGACTAAATAGTTGATGATTAAATGGTTAGATTAATATTAGCAAATTTATTACTCTTGCTATTACATGATTTAATATATACATTCGTATATATATAGTTAAGTATATATTTTTGTTAAAAAATAAATAAAAAAATAAAAAAATATATGTATATACGTATTTGTATATATATTTATGAGTATAGATATATTTATAATAAAAAGTATTTAGAATAAATTATAATTTCGTTTAAATAAATTATATAAATATATATAAAAAGTATTTAAATAAAAAGTATTTATAGATATAAATTTCTGTGGGTGCATTTATTTATTAAAATTCGTTTAAATAATTTATTTGAAATATTAGAGGTATACTTGAAATTTTAATTGATGTAGGTGATTTAATAAATTAAGGGCTTGTAATTTAAAAAATATTATATCTTTAAAATCCTAAACTTTAAATTAGAATTTTAGTATAAATATTAATATTATTAAATAGTTGAAATAATAATTTCAAGTCTGTTGAACAATAATTTTACCCCAAATTAGTTGTAGACTAATGTGTAGTACTATTTAATTTTTATAGACCATTTATAGGATCTTGGTATTGGGCGAGGATTTACCTGTGGTAATATTTTATTGCTTGGCAAAAGGTACCATTTTCCTCTTTTTGTGTATGCTTGTAACATGTCTGTGAGTGATTTTAAATAATTAGTATTATGAAAAAAATGCCATTGATATTTGAGTTACATAACAAAATTATATTGGTAATAAAATTGTCTTGTGGGACCTATTTTCATCATGAAATAAAAGGTGATTTATTTATATATATTTATGGCATTGTTTTATTTCAAATGTTGCCTTGAGAACTTGTGAAATTGATCATGATACATGAATAGATTTATTATTCTCAGGGATGATCTAAGAGGGAGTGGTGGATGTTGTTTTGATGGGAGATTATTTTAGAGGAAATAAGGGGGTGATTTTCTTGTATAAAAAGAAGAAATAAGGTGGTGGGCTGTCAGGTGTACGTTGGTTAGTCCTTTAGCCCAATTATATTTGATAGGGCAATGACACCCCACTATTTAGTAGAGAGGGAACCCATGGTCCGTTCTTGTGCGCTATGGATTTTGGCCGATCCATATCACTTGATCGAAGAGCTCGATATTTGTACTACCAGTTGCACGGGACAGTACTGGCCCATAGGTTCAATCAGAGGAAATAAGGTTGGAGAGGAATAAGGGAGATCAGAGAAATAAATCTTGTGCATTGATTTTGTACAACTTTATGATGAGATAAGCATGAGATTATGATGTCATAAATTGATAAATATGTATGCTTTGATTAAGTGGCTTTTTGTTATGCATTTTCTATTTAAATTGACTATCCCACTTGACATCTTATGGGCACTTACTCGTATGCCCAATGAGATGGAACTGCTGGTTTCTGAGACGTTTGTCTCACCCTGTTGTTTTAACATTTTTCCAGGTGGTAGTTCCCGTATTGGTCCTTTAGGGAAGACTCAGGAAGCTTGATCTACTTGCATTAAAAGTAGTGCTTCATTCCTTTTTGAATTATGTTGTATTATTATATATTGCCACGTTATGGCTCATTATGCATACTCTGACTTATTTGACCGATGGATGTGTCGATTATTGAACTATTTTGACCCCTTGACGTATTGAGAGTTTACGTTTGGTTTGATCCTCTGCGGTCTAACATTCAATGATGGTTTCAATATTGACCAGTCAAAGGTTTTGAAATTGAATTTTCGTTATTTGACGTTTTAAGAAAAATGACTTTACAGGAGACGCTAACTAGACCAAAGATGCAAGGGGGCCTTAGACTCAAGCGTCTGACATCCTTCAATGATGCTTGTAGAGCAAAAATAGCTTTTTAAAATGGTCAGTGGAACAAAAGGGTTATGGGCGGAGATCCTTTTCCACAAATACATGATTAACAACGAAGATCACTTATTTGAGGCAAAGAAAGGGGATTCTACACTGTGGAAGTTCGTGGCTCAGGAAAAAGAGATTGTGGAGTCTGGTACAAGGTGGCATATAAGAGATGGACAATCAGTGAGTTTCTTCAACGATTATTGGCTGTATCTTGACAAGCTTTTAAAGGATCACTGCCCGCGGCCTCTGACTGAACAAGAGAAAGACAGCAAGGTAGTAGAATGGAAGGAAAATGGATCTTGGAACCTGCATAGCTTGGTTACCTTGCTACCCAGAGATATATTGCAGAAGCTAATCTGCATGCCAGTCCCAAGACAAGATGTAGGTGATGATGTTATGGTTTAGAGTGGAACTAATTAGGGTGTTTTTTCTGTGAAAAGCGCTTACTCATTACTAGCTGATCACTCAACGACACAGCAGAACCGGGTGTACAAGGAAATATGGGGATGGAAGGGCGTGGAGCGCATTAAAGTATTTATGTGGATGGCTTTTCAGGGAAGGCTTCCTACAAACAGCTGGAGAAGCAGATGGTCTTCAACATCAGGGATGTGCCAGTATTGCAATAAGGCCATTAAGGATGTTATTCACATACTACGGGATTGTGAATATGCGAGGAGAGTATGGGAACAGTTAGTTCAGCCTAGGACAGGGCAGTGTTCTTCTCAGCAAATTTGCAAAAATGGTTCCTTCTCAATCTGATGAGGGACATGGGGAATGACGCCTCAGAACCTTGGCACTTGATCTGGGGTGTTACTATCTGGAAACTTTGGAAATGGAGAAATCAGCATACTTTTGAGCAGGATTTTGTCAAACCACGACATCCAACCACAAACATCATGCTGGGATGGAGAAGGTATGTAACTTACAAGAGAGGGATTATAGAGACCCACAAATAATTCCTCACTTACTGTGGAATCCTCCTGAGAGGGGCTGGGTCAAGGTTAATGTAGATGCAACAGTTTCTTCTACAGCAAATGTAGCTGGCTGTGGGGGAGTATGTAGAGATCATATGGGGAATTGGATAGCCGGGTTTTCTCAACCGATTGGATCTTGTACGGTGGTGGAGGCTGAACAATTGGCTGTAATTAAGGGAATCACGATGGCTTGGGACCTCGGATTTAGGAGGGTAATTTTGGAGTCGGATTCGAAAACTGTGGTGGACATGATAAAGGATAAACATTCACGGAGATGGTGCAACTTGATAGGCATTCAACTCCAGTATTCATGACGCATAATTGGGAGCTGAAGATTTCACATATATCTAGAACTCAGAATTGCCTTGCTGATATACTGGCTAAGGAGGGATTGAGGAAGACAACATTTTATGATAATTGTCCAGAGCATTTGAGGACCATAGTGTCCAGAGAGTTGTTGGGATCTACTCCTCACTAGTTTTGGCCTTTGTACCTCTCTTTGTAGCAAAAAAAAAAAAGTGTGGGGGCATCACTGGAGTTATAAGTTATTGGCAGACGGTCATCATCACACTAAACATCACATTTAGTCCATTTCAACATAGGCATGGCAAATATTCATTTACTTTCAAATGGCGGCATGATAAGTAATACTATGTTCAACTTTTTGCTAAAATATATAAATTACTTAATTATAATATATATTTTGAAATAATTATATATATCATTATATTATATATCAGTTTATAAGTCACGTAAATTAGTTTGAGAAAAATAATAAATGGATTAACTTTCTTAATTTTATCAAAAAAAATCAACCGACTCCTATATTAAGAATTTAGTAATTAAAAGAAATGGCATCCTAACATTTTTCACATTATGGATTCCTGTTTAAGAGAACCTAACAAATGGATTTATTTTGCTAAAGTATGGAGGTCGGTGATAATATATTTTCAAATTCGACATTTAAGTAAGGAAATTTTAAGTAATTTAAAATTAGAAAAATTATTTTGTCTTGCAATTTTCATTGAGACTATTTCCATTGCGTCATCTGTTTGCTTTTTGGATTTGTGTCATTTACTCAAGGATGATGATATAATAGTTTGAGTATATATAAATTTGAACTAGTTGAGTTCACATGCATGAATAATAATCTGAATGGTCAATGTATAGGATCTAATGAGACTTCTGATGAGTTGCCTGTTATAGTTCTATGGATACCACAGCTACTGAAAGAGGTAATGGCATAATCAATATTTGGATAATATATATATATGTTTTTGGTCGAATATATAAATAACTATATGATCAAAGCATACAAGACCACGATTATAAATAAGCACCTTCAACTTCATACCCATTTTCTTACTATAAATCTAATTTCATATACAAAGATATGCCACCTTTCTTGTCATAGTTATTAGTATGAGTGAGTAGCTATTTTTTTTTTAAAGCTGGACACAGTAAATGTAATGTGTTCTCAGGGATGATATCCCTCGTGGCCACCTCCTTCACCCCTTCCACCACCGGCTCCATATCCACGCCTCCACCACCATACCTACAACCCTCACCACCAGCAGATCCTCCACCATACCCCCCTCCAGCTCCTCCTCCACTGCCATAGCTACCCCCATGTACGTCCTCCATCAGCTGCACCACCTCCGCGTCCACTTCCTCCTCCATTTTCTCCGCCATATCCACCACCACTCCCTGCAGCACCTCCGCCACTGCCACCACCTCCTCCATATCCACCCCCTTGATGAGCTCCTCCTCCACCATAGCCTCCACCACCACCTTCACCAGCACCACCACCTCCACTGCTGCCTTCTCCTCCTCCATACTCACCCCAGTGAGCTCCTCCTCCGCCACCGCCTCCTTTACCAGAACCCCCGCCATAGCCACCAGCTCTAGCGCCACCTTCTCCTCCAGGTCCATGTCCTGCACCACCCCCTCTACCTCCCCCAGCTCCTCCTCCATAGCCACCCCCACAATTTCCATAAACTCCGACTATCACACCACCATGATGCACAACATCAGCACCAGAGTCGAGATCGCCCTCGAGACCAAGAAGTGATCTGCAGCAACACAAATTCCCAAACCCAACAACGAAAGAAAGCAATACTCATAAGCTTAGAAGTTGCCATGGGAAAATGTTAAATTCCCACAACTATGGTTTTAGCAAAGATCTACGTACAATAGGACTCACTGAAGAGAAAAATGTTGATTCTTGTTTGCATAATACAAAGAAAAATATTTGGAGAAACTTCACGTATTCATTGTTGATTTTTTTTTCAATAAAAAATGTAGTGAAACTTTTTATAGTCATGGACTTATGCCCCATTCCGAAAATAAACACTAAAGATATATTTCCACAATGCAGTTCGATATATACAAGAACATCATCTACAGCTCGACACTATTAGACACACTTTTGAGCCTTTTTTTTTGGGTATATAACACTAGTGAGCTTTTGCTGTCGCCCATTTGTTCAGTTGATTTGCTCTTATTAATTCTCATGATGCTTATATCCAAGATCCGTTTCACATTTAGCACCACTTGTCAGTGTTGTGAAAGTTGGTAGAGAAATACCACATTTATAACCATCAAATTACGAGCCCCTCTTGATCTACGCTCTATATTCATTTGCACCACTTGGCTTTGATGCGTATAACGCTCAATTAAGCGTTTTCTGTTCATGATCTAGAGAAAAATATCCTTGACATTGAAGTTAATTAGGGAAATGGATAAACTTATAGATGGTGTGATTATATTAATGGAGTGGAGGCCGATAAGTAGCCAGAAGAAAGGCAAATTGTTTGAAACCAAAGAGTGCGTAATATATTCTACACAACATCACAACCAAAGGGAAGTGATGGAATTCATTCAACGGTGAGATAGTAAAAGAAATGGAAAATTGTTTATCAATGCTATCCATTTTTCAGATATTATTCCACTTATCGAGCACATGGCAGCATGTGAATATCACCATCACATATGCAACTCTGTATTTCATGGCTTTCATGAATATGTATGTTAAAGCATATGAATCGTAATAAAGTGAACTATAAACCCTAGCTTATGCCCTTTCTATTTATCTCTAGTCTCTACCAACCCACCACCGACTCACTGATAAATGTCTACTTCACATTGGCGGCATCATTATATATTGCATGTTGGTTGTCTTCCATTCTCTCTTTTATCTTGTATAACGGAAATGCGAAACTAATATATCTGTTTGTAACTTGGACAACAACATGTTGCTGTACTATGATTTGTGAATTTGTTCGGCGAAAGTCCCAAATTTATATTATCTCACCAATCTTCTTTTTCCTTGGCCTGTATTTATCTCAGAGATTCAAAATTTATGTTGCTTGGGAGAAATCGTTATAAAGGGCGTTGTGCTCTCTCTCTCTCTCTCTCTCTCTCTTCAACGTAAGGTTCAACACAAATGCCGAAACCCAGTAATCGTAAGAAAGCAATACCTATAAACTTAGAACTTGCCATGGGAAAATGTTAAACTCCCACAAATATGGTTTGGGTTAGGAGTTTGTGGGTATATATAGGTAGTGGGAGTGGGAGTCCTAAAGTGTGTGTTGTGGAGTGACAGCACAATAAATCTTCAATGACTTGCACTTAATTTATGTAGAAACTTCAGATATACACATATATAATTGATTTTGCTTTCTTTGCTGAGCACAATAAGGAGTATACTAATTCGCAGTTTAACCCCCCTAGGATAATGAGAACAAATAATAATACCCTCCAAATTAAAATCAGTTGTTACATATATACAGGAGTTGAGATTCAAATTCTCAATTAGCTGTTTAATTAAGCGACGAGGAATCAATTATTTTTCACAAGGCATAAGGATCGACACTGTTCACTATTGAGTGTGTAGAGATTTTGCTGTCGTCATTTGTTTTATTTGATTTGCTCTTAATTTCTAATGGTGCTTTATATCAAAGCTCTGGTTCACAGCACACTATTTATTTATTTTGCCAATCTGGATCACAGCACACTTAGCACAACTTGCCAGTGTTATGTGGAAGTTAGTAGACAAGTACCAAATTGCACTATCAAATTATAATCCCCTCTTGATTTAGGCAGGCTCTATATCCATTTGGATTTTGAACCACTTGGCTATGGATGCGCGCGCCCTTAAATATTGTTGAAAAAACGAGTGGACATGTCGTAAAACGATGTCTCACTGGGGAATGTGACAGTAATAGTCCATAAACTCTAAAATGTTTTGTTGGCCTAGTTGTGTGGTGGGCTCATGGGCTGACAGGACACAATTGAAATTTGATGATTTCCCATGCTTGCATGGGATGAATCCTTTTCTTGTTGGAGGTTATGGAATAACCATCAAAAAAGTTAAATACACTACTTAAAATATATATATTTATTATTTTTTTTAAATTAATTTGTTTGACTTATAAATTAATATATAATATAACTCTATGCATAAATATACAACTACTTTTAGATAGGGTATTTAACTTCATTAATTTTCTCAACAAAAATGAACTGAATTTTATATTAAGGATTGGAAGTAGTATGTTGTATAATGAAAACATATATATTGATATTCTTCTTCATCATTACTTTATGTCTTGGTAAACAAAAATATGTCGAAGTTATATCCAATCTGTGAATTTATGGGCTAATGTGGTATTCTTCATCACCTACATATATAAATACAACGTCGCATTTAGTTATGTTATGTTTGGTATGGTGAAATTGGGAGGTAGAATTGGAAATGTAATTCATTTTCTATGTTTAGTATGGTAGAATTGGGGGTAGAATTGGAATTGGAAATGGAAATGAAATTCAAAATGGGTAGAAATGAATTCCATGATGTAACCCACGGAATTGTATTCAATTCTATGGAATTGATTTTTTGACCCCACATTTTTTTTCTATATTTATATCCATTTCCATCCTCATTTCCATATTCATTTCCATCTCCATCTCCACCAAAATCAATTCCAACATACCAAACGAGCTATTAAGGATCGAGAGACGATGACAGTTTGAGCAAGGATTTGAGTTAGATGGCTGAAGTGGCAGCATTCAGTTTATAGTTATCTTTTGTTGAGTTCACATAATATGCATATAATAAGCTGATTAATTAGTTGAGCTGTAGGTTTCAACTTTCAATCACTTTATTAATATTTCTGATATACACGGTACATAACAAAAAAACAAAAAACAAAATATCCTCTTACGCCTCACACGTCTCTACATGATTTTGTTTGATGATAATCCCCTCTTGTCCATTTAATCCAACGCAGATCGATAATATGAAAGTTAAATAATTCTTTTAAAATCATGTATTTAAATTTCTTAATCTTTTAAAGCAAGTTGACTAACTCTTTATTAAGGATTAAAAAAGTATTAAATTAACCATTTAAGTTGTCCAATGAAAAGCATTCACATCTGTCATTGTAACTTAATTGAAATGAAGATATGTCTTGTGGTCTTAGTTCCATTGCACAAATATTACTGAAACTGGCCATGTATGTAATCATCAATTAGTATTTGGAGATTCATTCATTCGTAATACACTTTAAAACAAAGCTTACACAACAGCGCTCTTCACTACTTTATAAGCATCCTCTTACCCATTTCCTTATTACAAATATTCGTACTTCAGCTTTCTTATTATATGTAGTTATATTAATACGAGTGAGAGGAGCTGTTCTTTCTTGACACT
The DNA here is from genome assembly GCA_025593235.1 of Vachellia pachyceras. NCBI lineage: Eukaryota > Viridiplantae > Streptophyta > Magnoliopsida > Fabales > Fabaceae > Vachellia > Vachellia pachyceras. Next base: position 9,923 of record JANTPZ010020340.1, on the reverse strand, counting down.
ATCCATTTTTGTAATCCATATTCTCAGGGAGAATATCCACCGTGGCCACCTCCTTCACCACTTCCACCACCAGCTCCGTATCCACCTCCATGAGCACCTCCTCCACCATAACCGCCACCGCCGCCTCCTCCAGAGCCCCCGCCACTTCCACCACCAGCTCCTCCTCCACTTCCATACCCACCTCCATGTGCTCCACCAGCGGCACCTCCTCCTCCGCCACCTCCACTTCCACCCCCACCTCCATATCCTCCTCCATGTTCTCCTCCCTGTCCCGCACCAGCTCCACCTCCTTCCCCACCTCCATAACCACCACCAGCACCCCCTGCAGCACCGCCGCCTCCGCCTCCACCACTGCCACCACCACCTCCTCCTCCATACCCACCACCGTGAGCTCCTCCTCCACCATAGCCTTCACCGCCTCCCTTACCAGCACCTCCTCCATATCCACCAGCTCCAGCACCACCTCCTCCTCCTGCGCCACTTCCACCACCTCCACCTCCTCCTCCTCCTCCAGGACCATATCCCGCACCGCCACCTTCACCTCCTCCAGCACCTCCTCCATAGCCACCGCCTGAACCATGCTCTCCTACGCCTCCATATCCGCCGCCCCCACCAGAACCTCCACCACCACCATAACCTCCGACTACCACACCACCATGGTGCACAACATCGGCACCAGAGTTGAGACCCACCTCAAGATCGAGGAGTGATCTTGCAGCAACGCAAATGCCAAAACCCAATAACAGAAAGAAAGCGACACTGATAAGCTTAGAAGTTGCCATTGGAAAATGTAGAATTCCCACAACTATGGCTTTAATTAGCCAAGAAGCGGAGGGTATATATAGGGAACGGGACTCGCGATCATTAGATTCAGAGGGGTCCTAAAGCGTGCACTCTGTGGAAAAAGTGACGCTGCACTGGGACTTGTAGAAAAACATGTACAGCATCTTCATTCGCACCGGAGAGAATAATTATTTGGTTGAGACTTCAAGTTTTCCTCTATTTATTTTTCTAATTAAATATATTTACTATTCTTATAAATTAAGGAGAATTTGGGATAAATCCCCAAATTGAAAAATTAATTAGAAAATGAGACCTATATGAAAGCTCAGCTACATAACGTGGAATCTCAGTTGCACATATCGTGGAGCTCAGTTGCGTGTTGTAGAAAGTTGATTGCATTTCGTGGAAGATCTCATTTTACAATTAATTTTTCAACAATAGATTTATCCCCAATTCTCTCTATAAATAATTCTAAGATTTTTAAATTTAAAGCGTAAATGTTTTTACAAAACTACTTTTTAAACTACGTTATGTTGACTGTTTAGATATTTATTGATTAAAAGAACATATTACATTTATATATATAATGTATCGATAGTCTGCACGAAATTACATGCACACTTTTAGGACGTGCTCAAATTTAAATTATTATTTTCAATAAAATTTTTAAACAGATGTTTTTGTGCAAAATTTCTCAAGAACGTAATTTTTCCACTATGTTGTTCCATATACAAAGTAAGTACATACAGTGGACACCGACGCACTAGTTAGTTAGTGAGCTTTTGCTGTCCCCCAATTGTTGATTTGATTTAATCTTTATTATTTCTCGTCATGCTTATCGAAGAGCTGCTTCATTCATATTTCCCCTCTCAGCTAATTAAAGCAATTGATGATGGCGTTCACAAATAGCCCCTCTTGATTCCACTTCTATTTAATATCCTTTTGGACCATTTGGATTCGATGCATATATATATATATATATGTCTCAAAGTTTTTCCTCCTCAATATTTCTTGATCATCTCGCTATATCGAAATTAGGGTAAGATCTTTATCACATACTGCTCGTGTGAATGAGCTAGGCCAGCCGATACGTAGCAATGAGAAAGTCAACTTGTTTGAAACGAATGAACGTATGGTTGGAGGATAATTATAGATGATAGCCAATGGCAATACAAACAAAAGGAAGTGCTGTAACTTAATGGTAAGCCGGAAAAAGAAAAAGGGCAACTGTTGAATGTGCAATCCATTTCAGATTATTCCACTGATGCAGCACATGCATGATAGTATACTATATTGCTCATTGTATATGATTAATATTTTGATCATCACCTTCATTATTATGTGACAAAATTCTGATGTCATTGTAGTGGAAAATATTATTATTATTATTATTATTATTATATTTTGTCATCGATTGAATTGCACCAATCGTAGAGTGCTAATTTGAGCTTCAACTTTGTAAGTGTGCCACAGTGTCGAAGCATGTATCTGCATATCGGGGTATAAATGGATCTGATCGTACTCCTTTCATCTTCAAATCTTATGATTCAGTTACTGGGCACTGTATATATTGTGAGATGATTATAATCATGTCATGCTTGGAGAATGTTCTTAATTATTGTAATGAGCGTGGATTTGTTTTTTTCTCTCTATAAACACATGCATCTTTCTATTGGATGTAATTATATTCTATGTACGGTTGATCATTAACGTATCTACATCTCTTATTTAGAATTTAAATATCGATTTATCATATTTTAATGGACTAATCCATTTATGTTAGACACAACTCCATTAATGTTCAAGTGTCTTTATCATAAAATACGTTCTTTCAAAAGATTATTTAATATAAATAGTAAATAAAATTAAAGTAATTATATATAGCGATATTAAGCCCCCACTGGTTGAAGACGTGGTTTTATCCCCGGTCAATAATCTGAAGGAAAATTTGAGTCAAGTTTTTTAATCATAATATATATGTATTTGTGTATTTGTAGTACTCAATAATTGACTAAAGTTAGACAGTTTTTTTTAAGTATATGAATCCTCCTTATGGAAGTAATCATGTTCATAGCACTATCTACCACTAAATATTGATTCACTTTTTAATAAGGATTCGAACATTAATTTATGACGTCACGGGGACTAATCACTTTATACAAACCCAACTCCTTGTTTTTTTTAACAATGAAGAGTTTTTTTTACCTAAAAGTTTGGGTGAGTCGGATCTCAAGGATTCACCTAAACTATAATATACCCTGAGTTTATGTAACTTATATAGAAGTATTTATATATTTTCTAGTAACAAGATCCTCGCATCCACGGTATTGAGATTTGAATTATTGGTGAAGAAGGGAGAGTTAGGTAGTGACGGAAATGGTATTGGTGAAAGCAGGGTGAGGAGAGAGAGGAGGGTAGTGGCTTTCCAGTGGGTATGAGTCGATATTCAAAACTTGGCAGCGGCCCACGTGAGGCTGGGACCCACCCCACATGTCCTCCCACCGGGCCTTGCCTTTTCCCTTTGTTCCTCTCCCTTGTGTTCAACATTTTTCTTTGAGAACCCGGGGTTGATCCAGTGATACCGAATTGATCCAAGTTTAACTAAGGTTAGGGGTTCGAATTCTGCCTTAAGCATGTAACTCCTTAATAACCAGGATCAGCTGTCCCATCCATCGAGGTGCCGAACAATCAGTGAATGAGATTAATTATTGTACTGACGGTGGATACCCATGGTATATTAAAAAAAAAAAGATTATTCTAAGGGTCAAGCATAAAAAGATTTCAACCCACTCACTTTACGTAAATAAGAGCATGCATACGTTTTTTGAGGTTAAATATTGTTTGCATAATAAGCATTTTATTCAGGACACTCGTCCTCAGCCAGTTACATCAAGAATGAGAGGGATGGACCAACGGCTGGTTGGATCAAGTGGTAAGCGGCTTGTTCCAGCTTAAGCAAGGTCTCGGGTTCGAGCCTTATGTATGCAGCAGCCACCGTTGGGAGACTCACCCACCATGTCAGGTGTGCGACGCAGGTCGAGTCCGGATGTAGTCGGAGCGAAGCTCCGGTGAACCGGGCGGGCAACCGAAAAAAAAGAATGAGAGGGATGGAGAGAGAAGATTATTTATTTCAATATATCAGCTGAGATTGATGCTTCTTTTAGTATAGGAGGCGTAGGCCTCTTTTACAAAGGTCAAGGAAGTGTGCCTTTGATCTTGAGATCAGAAAATCTATTGCTGAGTTTTTCATGAATTGTTGCTGCTCCCTCATCTAAAATATTTTATTTGCAGCTTTTCAAAGGCAAGTCTTGCAGGTTTTCAAAGATTATTGAGATCAATAATCTAATTGCAGTGCCTTCAATTAGTGATACATGATAGTGGGCTACGGCCCACCACTATCGTGCCTTCAAATGTCTTGGGCCCGCTACATTTGGTCCCCATCATATTCCCCACTAATTCTACTTCGCTTTCTTGTCGGCCCAACAAACACCCACTTCACTTCAGTCCCGTGATGAGCATTAAAAATTGTCCGTGTTTATCAATGTTTAAAAAATTAGTTTAATCATTTGCTGCATCCTTGACATAAGACACATTTAACTAATTTGTAGAGTTAAGAAAACTGCACCAATTACTTAACTGTAGCATGTATTACATTATTTTTTTTAAATATCAATGTATTATTAGATTATATAAATACCACATTCAATCTTAAATATTAAAGCTAGTTCCATTTTTTAAAAAATTTGAAAGAACGAAATAAATTACTTCATTATAACATATATTCTGAAATATTTATATATATTATTTAGTTATATATATCAGTTTATAAGTCGGGTAAATTAATTTGGAGAAACATGATAAAGGATTGAGGACCATAGGCAGTACTTTAAATCAATTGATTTTTATATTAAAAACAGGATGTGATATTTTAAATCAATTATTTAATTTTGAAAAGATCAATTATTGGCTCTTATATTAATGATAAAGGATTGGAGGCATTGTTTTAAAGTAATTTATTTAACTTCATTGATCTTTACAAATTAGTCAATTTGATATTATATCAAGGACCCGAGGTATCATATATTTGTATGTTAATTTTCATAAAATGATATATATAATGATTTAATCATATGCATTGGAAGCGTCTCCAATGAAAACACTTTAACATGTGTAATCAATATGAGAGCACTTTGAGATAAAAATAGAGTGAATTGAGATATTTTGTTTAGGATAAAGTAGATTTCTTGTCTACTGTTATGGCATTGTCAAATATGGGAGAAAATATAATGCTATGTTTGGTATAGTGGAATTGGAAATGGAATTCATTTCCTATGTTTGGTATGGTGGAATATAATTGGGGGTGGAATTGGAAATGGAAATGGAATTCAAAATGGGTAGAAATGAATTCCATGATGTAACCCATGGAATTGTATTCGATTCCATGGAATTGATTTTTTTGACCCTTCATTTTTTTCCTATATTTATATCAATTTCCATCTCCATTTCTATTCTCATTTCCATCTTCATTTCTATTTTCATCTCCATTTCCATCTTCATTTTCATCAAAATCAATTTCAGCATACCAAACGAGCCATACGGAAGAGGCTATTTGATTGGCGGCGATCATATAGGTATTGCGGTGTCAGCAGTTTTGACTTTCCTCAGACTGCTTCCATTTTTATGGCTGAAACAGCGTGAGGAGAATATGTTGATCTGAGTGATTTATTAGTTGTTTGTGGTGGTAACATTTTGACTTTCTCATGCCACTACGAGGACATATGTGAACACACATTTTATCCCATCACTTCGTTTTTTTCAAAAAAAAAAAGGTAATTGAAAGAGAGTTCGCATATACATAGAAGTGTAGCAATTCTAAGCTATAGAATAGATATTATGTTAAAATATATTAAATCCTTAATTATCACCGATATGATATATGAATAGGCCATTTTTCATTGATTTGCAATACTTTCAAGTATTGAACGGTATGAATGTGATTTTCAAAAATACATTTCATAATATATATATATATATATATTATGCCACATAAAAATCCAAAAGTGAACGCAATCATGATTCATGATAATCAAATTCAAAGCAGGCCACACACTTCCTCACGTAATTAAAACTAAAACCAAAGGCAGCTACCCAAAACGATGTGATAAATCATGATAATAACTTGCTTTCCAATTATTAGAAATCTAAAACAACTGGGTATGTACCTGTAGCTTTCTGTCCTTTCTTCCTTTTGAGGCCCCGTCCATAATTAATTCTTATCGTATATATCAACAAGGTAAGGCCAATATCATTTTCATTCATTTGTTGGTTTGTTTCGTTGCCTGTGTTTTGTTAGCAGAATCGTTTTCTTGAGCGGACAATAAAATCCTTTTAAATCAACTGCCCCATGGGAGGCTTCGAAAGCGTCGGCTAATATATTTTGTTCCCAACAATATGACGATTCAAATAGATATTTTGCCACTTTTACAAAAATATCTAGAAATATCTCTGGCTCACCCAAAGTCAAGGTTCAATATACGTTGTTTTCGTGTTGGAGCTGTAAGAAGTTATTATTTTGAGTGTTATAAACATATAAGTTAATCCCTTCGAGATGATTTTCAGAAAACACGAGATCCAATTAATGACTGATGATTAATGCAAATTTCAAGTCTGTTAAGACTGTGGGGTGATAGGTCCGTTTGGATAAGCGGTGGGAAAATTGATTTTTTGGTAGAAGTTATTTTGGAAAAGGAATTTTGAGTAGAAGTCAAAAGCGAAACGTGATTTATGTTTGGATAAACGTTGGAAAAGTGAATTTTTTGAAAAGGTGAAACCGTTTGGATAAACTTTTGAGAAGTGATTTTTTATTATAAATTACATATTTATATATTCATATATTTTATTTTAATTATTTGTGATAATTTTTAGGATAAAGAAAATAATAAAAATAAAAAATAGAGTAAATAAAAATATATGTAAATTAAATATTAAGAAAAAAGGAAATTTCTCTCAATTAACTACTAACACTATATAAATAATTGCATTATACAATTGTCCAACTAACTGGTAATATGAAATAATTAATTTGATCATAAAGTCTCCACAATTTGATTTCTAATTGCATCACGAACACGCTGCAAGTGTTGAAGATGATGTTATATTTGGTGACGACGACTCGCCTATGTCAGGATCATTAATGTCTTCAACAACACTTTCACTTTCAGCAGTCAGCAGGATGAATGAATCAATGTGTCCGTTTGACAAAGCGGTAGAGAAGTACTTTTACGTAAACCGATGCAAATATGTGAAGGAGATTATCTCATTTTGCGGAAAAACATTGTTGAACATATTTTTGGGTATAAGTTAAGCGTTGTCAAACGTAATGGAGTAGATGGATTAAAGAGGGGCAAAAAAAATTCTTTTATCGTTATTATATGGCTTATTCAGTTATTTGTCACTCCTCAGTTGCGTACCAATGAAAAAGTCCCAATCAAGCAGTTTTTTTTATTTCATTAATTTTTTCAAATATGATGATAGCTTGTAGGAATTAACTAGATGTTTCAAAGGAAATAATCACTTCTTTCTTACAAAGCTGCTCCATCGTTGTCTTATATATGTATGTATGTATACATCTAAGATTGCTAAATTGTAGAGAAAGCATCAAGTCTTTTTCAGATATATACAGATCTATCTTCACTGTTTCCCATTTGTTGAATGTCATTTTTCGGCTGCTAAACTCACATTTGATGGGTCACCCTAAACTCACACTTGAGCTACCTCAAATTTTGCTTGCTCTATTTGGTTAGTCAGTCAAAAAGGAAACAGATTGTAGTAGGTTTTTTCTCACTTTTGTATGGGATGGGGAGTCACTATGATCTGCACTAGAACTTAGGTTCTGGGCATAAAGATTTCATGGATTTTGATGCTTCAATGGCAAATCCTCAAGTTCCCAGGGACAATATACATGTGAAGCAACTTTCTGGGTCCAGGGAAAAGGAAAAAAATGGCCATGAAGACATGTCAAGCGCCTGAAATTTTTGAAGATGGTGCATCCTAAAATCAAGCGCCAAAAATTCTTGACAAAGAAAAGGTTCTCAAGCATATTTTTATCATTAAGTTTTTCCTGTCTTCGAAAAGCTTTCAAAAGGTTCTCAAGCATATTTATATCATATTAAGTGACACATTTCATAAGTCAAGGAGCATCAAGATACAATCTTACAAACACATTAAAAAATAAACTGAACCAAAACAGCAAAATGAAGCTCGCAGCCCAACAGCAAAACAGCAGTTAATGCACAACAAGAACATAGACCCCGCAAACCAAAAAATGAAAACACTTCAAAACAGCAATTTCCAAAAATGAAAACAGCAATTACCTTAACACGAACTAATGATTAGCCGAAGGGTGATGACTTGATCCTCTTCAAAAAATACAATATAAAATAAACACATTAATAGTGCAAACAGAGAGTGAAAGTAGGCTGACGATAATGATTGAAACAGGCAACAAATAGCTAAACATAAGGCAACGAAAATAGAAGCTCCCTCCAGAAAAACACATAGGAAGATATAAGGCAACAAAAAGCAAACTTGCAAATCTACCGTAGTAACAAACCCAGAAGACAACACCAAAATGAATCAGAAAGACAATGAAGAACAAACCCAACAGACAAAACCAGAATGAATCAGCAAAGAGAATGAAGAACAAACCCAAAAGATAAAACAAGTACCGAATGCCTGTCCCTGCAAAAGAATGAAAAATCGATTCACATTATTTTCCGACGATGAAGAAGAAAAGGGAAGAATGCAGCTGCGAAGAGGGTGAGAAAAGAGAGATGACGATGATGATGAATATTATACACGCATGCAAACGCCTACACAGATCTGCAACACCTACACAGATCTGCAACAACCACAGGAGAAGAAGAGAACGCCTACCCTGAGTCGACAGAGGCGGCCAGTACGACGGAGCCGGAAGCAGGTTTTGGCGAACGCCAAAGGTACGAGGTGGTTGGATTTATGCTCACAGCTGGAAGAAAAGGTCGGAGTTAATGCTCCAACGGCCTCTTCCAACGAACTCAATCGCTGATTTATTGGTTGCCGCTCACTCCCCTAGCTTCTACCGAGAAGCTCCTTCCCTCAGCAAAGCCATTCTGCGACGCCGCTCAACCAAACGATCGATTTCAGCCCAATCGTAATTTTGGGCAAAAAGCAATGTTATTAAAACTGGACTAGACCGGCCGGTTTGGACCGGAAACCGGCGAACCGGCCATTGGTCCGGTCCGGTTGAGTTTTTGACCCCGGGTTGGGTTCAACCCGGTCAACCCGGTGTTGACCCGGTCAATTAATTTTTTAAATTTTTTTATTTTTTTTACTTTTTTACAAAATTTATTAGGATGAAGGTGAAGTTGTTGGATAAGAGTGTAATATATGAGTAATAGAAGCAAAATGTATGAAAAACAGGCTTGAGTGATTATAATTTTCTTCATCATTTGAAGACATATATAATCTGAGAGAAAATATGGGCTGTTAAGATGAATGAAGACAGCACGATTAATTATAGTGTAAGTTGAAGGATAAATCTATATACGCCATAGAAGAATACAAGTTAGTATTTTCCCTCCTAACATTCTTTACTGTCATTTTATTGCATGTTGATTGCTCTTATCCCATTTGTAGAATACATGAAGAAGAACATTTTGGTGTTTGATGGAGAAAAGCAAAATGTGAGAACAGTGGCGGAGCCAGGACCCTAGACAAGTGGGGGCAATTTTTTATTTTCAAACAAATGATAACAGACTTACAAGTATAAATAATTTGAGTGGGTTCAAATCTCAAAAATCAGTGGGTGTAAAATAAAAATCTAACAAGTATTTACATGTACACCCAAAAGTTGAGTGGGGGCAATTGCCCACACTCAACATAGAGTGGCTCCGCCACTGTGTGAGAAGGAAAAACAAAATATCCCTTTACCATATATATTTTAAAATTTTGAAACAATAAATAATGTTGGATAATAGATAATTGTTATTTTGTTAATAATGAAATTGTTATTTTGTTAATAATGAAATTTACTACTTATTTTTTGAAATTTTCAATAATTTGATTGTGTCAATATGTGATAATATTTATTTTTAATTTTT
>JANTPZ010020339.1:0-31823 GCA_025593235.1 Vachellia pachyceras | reverse complement strand
TACTGTTCATCAATACTCTCTGATAACACTTCCAGCATTCACTTCAAGCACACATAACACTCGAGTACCAACTTTTAACACTCGAGTATAGCTGAAAAATTTCTACTGTTCATCAATACTTGCACAGATCACTCGAGTATTCACTTCAAGTATTGACATCACTCGAGCACCATGATTTTAACACTCGAGTAATGTGACTTTTCTGAACATATATTTTCAACACTTGCACAGAATACTCGAGCAACCTTATCAAGCACTGTCAGTACTCAAGCACTTCATTTTAACACTCAAGTATTCTGATCATGTTTCAAATACTTTCATCTTATGCTCCAGCATTAGATCACAGCATCAAGATTTTCTTTGAGATATTTGCTGCAACACTCGAGCACTAATTCTTTATGCTCGAGCACTACTTTTCCAACAACCGTTATTACTGACAGGCTGTATCTACTTTATTTTGAATATTGTCTGCGCTCATAAATGCAAACAGCTTGCAAACAGTAAATGAGGAAAGAAGCACAGAAATGGTCTGAGGCTTGAAGACTTCAACGTTCATCTACGTCATTAGCCGTTGTCTGACTTTGCAGCATTAAATATGCATTAATGACAAAACGACAAAAGCAAAAGCTGTGAGTAACGGATACATCGCTCCTCTCTCCAACGGACATATTCTGACAACATTCATAAATAAGAGGGAGCAACCAACTGAAGAATGAGAGGACAAAGAGGAAGAGAGATGACGAAGATGATAGAGTCACTACACAAAACAGAGCACATCTTTATTACTATAATACTTTCTTCTCCGAGAGCTTCAATGTGTATTTATCCACTCTTCGAGAGAGTAATTCATTGATTCATCCAAACTCATTGTATTTCTGTGAGAAACTCAAGATTGTGATCTTGAGATTGTTGGGTTGAGTTTGAGTTGAGAAAAAAGAGAGTGTGAGTCTATGTTATAGTGCAGTCCATGAAGTAGAGTGATTCCCAGTGTAACCTTACAAGTGGTAAGGGGGAGTTATTGTAAAGGTTTCTCAAGTACCTATGGTGCAAACTTGAGTGGGTTCATAAATGCCTGGAAACATTTATGGGGTTTTCAAGTACCCACCGTTACGAACTTGAAATTGATTCACAAGTGTCTGTAGAGAACTTGTGGTTGTAATGGTTTTTCAAGTACCTAGTTAAACTTGGATGATATAGTGGATTGAAAATCTCAGAGGTGCTCTGGGGACTGGATGTAGGTCAGAGAGGGCTGAACCAGGATAAATCGTTGTGTGCTTTCTATTCTTTCATCTTCATTAACATGTATTGTTTTCCAAACATGCAATCTGTTTTCAACATCTAAGGTTTTGATAAACTTGATTTGAATGTTTTGATAAATTACATTTTGATCGAAAATTTTGTAAACACCCAATTCACCCCCCTCTTGGGTGCAGCCATCCTAACACAAACCCTATGTATTCAAGAGGTGTCCTGATCAACTCGTTCAAAGGTGTGTCCCATAAAATGAACAAGAGTGCATTCTACAGTGTTACCACTCATATGAATATGGTGGTCGTTTTGGTGGAGGGAAAACTGCTGCAAAAGTCTTGCAAAGTGGGCCTTCTCTATGTAAGGATGCATATGCTTTTGTGCTTAAATTTGACCGGTGCCAAGGATAGGAAATATATCAAGGCGGGATGAGATACCTTTGAATAGCATGCTTGAAGTGGGCCTATTTGATGTTTGGGGAATTGATTTCATGGAATCTTTTCCTAAATCCTTCAACAATGAATATATATTAATTGGTGTGGATTATGTCTCCAAATAGGTTGAAGCTATGGCTTGTGTGCATAATGATGCTAAGACGGTGTCAAAGTTCCTCAAAAAGAACATTTTCACTAGATTCGGTACATCAAGAGAAATTATTAGTGATAGTGTTTCCCACTTTTGCAATCACCAATTCCAAGCCTTGATGAAGAAATATAAAGTTAAGCATAAGATAGCACTATCCTACCATCCACAAACAAATGGCAAGCTGAAATTTCTAATTGGGAGATCAAGCATCCTTGAGAAAATGGTTGGCACAACTAGAAATGATCGGTCCATCAAGTTGGATGATGCATTATGGGCTTATCGTACAGCTTACAAAACTCTAATTGGAATGTCCCCTTACCGTTTGGTTTTTGGGAAACTATGTCATTTGCCATAGAGTTGGAGCATGGAGCTTATTGGGCTATTAAAAAGCTGAATTTTGATCCCAAGCTGTGGGAGAAAAGAGGCTTCTTCAACTTAATGAGCTGGAAGAATTTTGTCTTGATACATATGAGAGCTCAAAGCTATACAAGGAGAAAACAAAGAGGGCCCACGATAAGAAAATCATCCCTAAAAGTTTTGAGCTAGGTCAACAAGTCCTTCTTCATAAATCTAAGCTCAGGTTGTTTTCAGGAAAACTGAAATCTCGATGGTTCACCCTATTCAAGGTGGTTCAAACTTCTTCTTTTGGTGATATGGAGCTGGAAAATGAAAAAGGGGAACGATTCAAAGCTAATAGCCAAAGATTGAAGCATTACTGGGGTAGAGATGTGGATAAGCTAGTGTCCTCTATACATTTAGCTAATGAATGATGACCAACATCAAGAGTCAAGATAAAGACTATAAATTAAGTGTGTTTTTAGTGTGTCCTCTATCCATTCATCACAGCAACCCAAGTTCTTAACTTAATTGTTTCTCTTTTATTGTTTTAGTGTGTTTTTAGTATATTTATATTTGATCTTGGTGCTTTTGTAGGATGGAAAAGTACCTCCAAGAATTATGCAAAGTTCATGCAAAGACAAAGAATGATGTGGTTGGAGAAATTGGGAAATGCATTTCAAGAAAGGTCTCTTGGCTTAATTCTCTTAGAAAAGAATTTGGAATGAATTGATGATCATGGGTAAAATTTTTGGTTATACTGATGCTACCTTGTGAATGTAAATGATTTTATTTGAATGATGAATAAGGGTTACTTGTGACAATATTGCTTTTTATGATTAAATTTTGATGTTACAATCACTTTTGGGTTTATCTTCATGTTCATGATGAAATTCTTATGTTTAAATGGAGTTCTAGAAGTGAAGATGTGATTTTGAGTGTTTGACGAAGGTTTGATACATGTTTGAGGGATTCTGATTGTGATTGATTCTGTTTTAGTTTGTCCAATGCGTGTTTTTATGTCTGTTAATATTGTGCTTCAACCAAATTGTTTGTTGACTGAAGCCAGATTGCATATGGGGTGTGAGGTACTCTCTGTGTAGAATGCTTTAGCACACTAAAAGTTTGGCTGAAGCATTTTGATGTTATAAAAATTTATCAAAAAATCTAAAAATAAAAATTTCATTAATAATAGTAAAAAAATCTTATAATTTTGCCTTTTCCTTTTCTATCCCTCACTTTCCTTCCCTATCCCTATTTTGCCTAAATGGATGTGGCCCACCACTAGGACCACATTCATTCCCTAATTCAAACACTCCTTCCTCATTTGTAATTTCCCTCAAACCCTAATCTCATCTTCCATTGTCTCCACTCTTCACTTCCCTTTTTCCTGCCATCCACTTTTCTTTTCCTTCGCCACATACTCCTCAGTCGCTGTTCTCTTCATTTGGATGAAGAGGCATGCTAACCAGCTCTATCATCAAGCTCTTCTGTCTAGCCCTAATTTCACAAGCCCCAGCTCCAGCTAGTTAGTCCTGTGTTCATCATCCAGTTCCATCAAGCTCAATCCCATCATCGTCATCCAGCTCATCCATATCCGTTGTCTAGATCAGTCGCGAGCTCATCCGTCGCGAGCTCGTCTTCACCAGCTTCTTCCGTCATCATATAGTGCCCAGCTCTAGTAGTCCCGTCGTCATTTCGGCCAGGCGCGATGCTCAGCCCATTCGCCATCCATGCTCAGTTCATCGCCCAGCTCCATCCCTGTCTTCGTATAGCTCATTCATCCATTATCACCTAGCCCCACCATCAACCAGCTCCATCGCAAGCTCAGTCGCTCGTGCTACCTTGTTCCAAGCTCCGTCATCCGTCCCTGTTTTTGTCACCCCATGTTGTCCAGCTAAGTTCCATTGTCCAGCCTCAGCTCGTCTAATGCGAGCTCAGTCGTATAACCGCCATCGTCCGTCTCCAATTGCATCATGTCCACCTTGGCTCTATCCGTCTCATCCTGTTTCACAACCCACCCTCATTCGTCACTGTTTCAAGACCCAAAGCATCCTATAACTTCATGTTTTGGGCTTCCTCCGTTATCATTTTCTTCTAGTCTGAGGTAAAGTTCACTCATTTTCATTTTCTCTTATAGATTTTGGCTTGTTTAAAGTTTGGTTTTAGCTTAGTGTGAATCAAGGTTCAATTTTTGAGAAAGTTGCTGTTGGGAATTCTGTTTATAATAGGCTTGATCAGGTATGATATGGTAGAAAGGCTTTGGTTTTTAACGTTCTGTGTTGCATGCTACATTGTTCAGTTATGTTCTTGAAATCTTCAAATATGAAATTTACCATTGAGATTTTGTTTCTCAATTTATAGCAAGAGTAGAATGAACTTCTGATGGTAGTAGATAATATTCAAGTTTGGGGGTATTCCTTTCCTGGATGCTTTGGTTTAGACTTTTTTTGGGTTTGTTTGTATTCCTTTTGGTTATTGCAAGTTATGGTTTAGACTTTACTGTTCGGTATGTTTTATATTGTCTTGAGATTTGTTTGTTGATTATCTTTTTCTTGAACTCCAGTGAACCCTTTGGATTACTATATTGCTAGCATATGCTTTGTGTAGGTATTCCTGTGGCTATTTGATGTGGATATTTTGAAACGTGACATGTAAATGTCATTGCTGCTAATGAAGATTTGATAGTTGAGACTTAGTGATGGTTACTGATGACTAGAATTTGTGTGGCACTCTTATTCATATGTGCATATGATTTTCCTAGCTACTGATGGCTAGTGATGACCTTATGTCTTGATTAGGTCATTGAGGACCTAAATTTTGACTAGTGTGAATGTTGTGAATATGATAATGTGCAGATGCTGTTTATCTTCCCTTCCATCCTTTTAGTTGACAATGAGGACATTGTCACTCTTAAGTTTGGGGGTGAACATGTGCTGCAATTTTGAGATTATGATGAGTGCACAAGGAATTTTTCTATGTGAGAGCAAATTGTTGGAATGTTTGAAAGTTTCTCAAATTTAAACTTATGTTTGTGTAATGTTTAAAATGAGCAGAAATGGTGATTATTGGTCAAGATTATTTGGATGATCCAATGATATAAATTGTTGCTTGAGTTTTATATTGGATAGGATATATGTTCTTTGATGAGTGTATTGTAGTGATAAAGCTTGTTATTCAGGAATTTTTTAAGAAATTACGCACTTTCAAAGTTAACTTTATTTTGAATGTTCTTGTAAAAGGGCTTTGTGGCAAATTAGGTTATACGCTTTTGATTAAACTTTTAATTTCAAAATAATCTTTGGAATTCTTCAAAGTATTCGATTCATTCCATAAGATTTGAAAAAGATGATTTGGGTAGTTCATAAAATGTGATTGAGCCTTTCAAGCTGATCAAAATGATGTATTCCCTTTTGAACCCTTATTTTGAGCCAGTGAAAAACCAATGAATGATTTCTTTCAAAGCCTAACATTTATCTACCTTTGCCAATGTGGAAAACCATGATTCCCTTGCTTTGAGATAGATGATAATTGAGTGGGGGTTTGGTAATGGAACTTTTCAAATGATTGGAAATAGTAGTGTAGAAGGGAAAAGAGTTCACATGGTACAACATTCAAGCCCAAAAAAAAAAGCAAATAACAACAAAAGAAAGAAAGGAAAAAGAAAAAAAAGTGTGTGTGTATGAAAAAGGAAGTTACAAAGAAAGCTTGATGTAGTAAAAGTCAGTTTGGTTTAAGTTTGGGGGTCTGTTTAATGAGAAATGAAGGAAATTGTTGAATAATTACCATCTATCTTAAGGTATTTGTTAATTATCCTTAACCTTTTTTTTTATAAACCTTAACCCCTCACCCCATTACAAGCTAAGAAGTCCCTTTGATTTTTAAGTAATATGGAGTGAATTAGAAGAAAAGAGGAAGGAATTAGAGAATGATGAAATTATTTGTTTGAACTTGGGTACATGATGTGAAGTGCTACTTTTAACTTTGGCAAGTGCAAAAGAAATATTTGTTAACTCTATTCACACGCACACTTAGGAATTCTTGAAAAATAAGTTTTAAATCTACAAATATACTCATTTTTTCACATTTTCTTTTATTTCTTATTAGATATGATTTCTTGAGCATCTGATGAGGATAATTGTTCATGCATGAAAGAGAAGTAATTGATTATTTCAGTTGGAATACAAGTTTTTGCTTGAGGACAAGCAAAGGTTTAAGTTTGGGGTGTGATAACTCCTATAAATTGATAAAATTTCGGCATATTTTCTTCTCAAAATAGAAAAATTCCCTGTGCACTCATCATAATCTCAAAATTGCAACATAAAAACCAACAAGATAAGCTAAAGTCCCATTATTTTCCTACTACTAATTACCATCTGAATTTAATATTATCCACTATATATGACAAATATTTCTGTTTTAATTTCCACCAAAATAATGTCGAATGGACGTGCCGTATGGTGAGTAATTAAGAAGGAGAGGTAGATAGCTATATCATATTCTTCCTGTCCAGAGAATTTGTTACAACCTAAAAATTTTAAAAGCGATCAATACAAAATATGAGATATCTCACATTTTCTAAACCTTCGGTTTAAAAAATATATATCTATACCATTTATCAAATTACTAAATAATGCAATAGTCTAAATTGTATATAAACGACTTTCTTTTACCAATACTCATACATAATGACATATCTAATATTATCAAAATATAACAAAAGCACATGAACTCTGCCTATAGATTACGTGGAATTTCTAATCTTCAAAAATAGTACGTAAACATAATTTTTTCTATATGTCACGCGTTGGCTACAAAATAAGTCAACGACCTTTGTAACTACAAAGAGATTCTTTACTATTTAATCAAAGGTATAAGGTATGTTGGGATTAGAACACACAAGCAGTGGAACAATCGATCTCAAAATTTTTTCTAATCCCTCATATGGATCTATCAAACAATTGATTCCTGACCATTACTTCCCTAATCCCTGAGTAGTCTAATCTTATAAACGAAAGACACCTTTCTACAGTATGGCCATACATTTCTCAGACCGACTCATCAAGGGGTCTTGTAATATCTCTCTACTAACTTTAGGGACAAATCCTATCTTAATCATTCACATTTCTCCACATGAAAACCCTTAAGCCCGATTATAGCTTTTATCATCACCCAGTAAAAGGTGACCTTTGACTAAGTTAAAACTCAGTGACTCTTATATAGAAATCTATGATTATCTCAGGTCAAATGATGTTGTGACATGATTACATATGAGATAAGTTTATGACATAATCCATGTAGCTTTCTCACATCAAGTCGGTCCTACACCTTGTACTCTTACAAATACCTAAGACTTTGACTTGTATCTCTATACCTTATCAAAGTCATAATAGTCTTATTTCATCTTTGCTCCCACATAGATAACTGACCAGGGACATTTAGGGCAATATTTATAATTTGCCCATGGATGCAATTATCACAATAAACATGCAAAATCTATGATAATTAAATGGATAACATAGATTAAATTAAATTACGTCTAAGGTACAATGATTGGCCTCTAGAGCACAATTTCTAATAAAGTCAACAGAACTATCTGAAACCAAAATAAATTTTCGGTGAATAACGTCGCATTTATATATTTAATGAAATGGAAGAAAATAATTTAAGGGATTTAACTTTGATAAATAACGTAACAATAATTCTTAATATTTGCAAAATGTAATCAAATCATACTTGAAGTTGCATAATAGATCATTCATCAAATAGTTTCAAATATGTGGTAAAACATCATTTAAATATCATTGAAATATCATTTCTTTTCGCTATCTGCATGCATGAAATCATAGTGATAAAACATCTTGAATAAAACACTATAACACCTTAACTTCTGCAATAACTAGTATCTCAAAACACTACTAAAAAAATGTCATTTAGCGACGGAAAAATCCATCACTAAATGGCTAGTTTCCTTCAGAAAATTTCCATTTAACGACGGAAAATATTAGCGACCCTCGTTTTAGCGACGGAAAATAGCCATTTAGCGACGGATTTTCCGTCGCTAAATCGCATTTTTCTAGTAGTGAAAGTTCCCCTTTCAATTTCATACATAAATACTCATTATAAATAGAAATTTGAGGAGAATAAATAACATTAAATAAAATTCTTAAACCTTACTTTTTGCAATATCAATTAGAAGATTAAATAATTCTGATAAACTTCTATCAATGAAGTAATGCTCACAATATGATAATTAAATTAAAAATAGAAAGTGTTGTAAAATATACTTTAAAAAATATAATGTAACGTTATTTACTCACCTACAATGCTCACAACATTAAAGTCTTCTCTAACCTTCAACTTCCAATTTGTCTTCTTCTTCCACTCCTAATAATAACATTAAACCCCACAGCAAGTAACTCTTATTTCCCTGAGCATCTCATAGGAAAATAACATATAACATACCTGAAAACAATATAATCTAAAGAAATATGCCCATGAAATGAGGACAACCATTACTAACCTCCTCCTGCAAAATTTTATGAACAAACATCTAAATAAGTCACCATGTTTGAGATTTTAGAGCTTGTTTGGCACCAGGTTACAAAACTTAGATTTTGTCCAAGTACTCATATTTTTCAGAAAAACTATTTTGAAACCAAAATCTTGGTTTGAAACCTAAGTTTTGAAAAAAATATTTTTTTATCAAATCATATTTTCTTTTCTAATAAATTTTCTCTTTCCTCCCTTTTCTTTCTTTTCTTCTTTCATACTTACTTTTTGCATCGGAATCCATACAAGACATTCTCAACATAACTTCCCAAATATAATCACATTTTCAAAATTCAGGTTTTGCATCAGAATCTGTAAAAGTTATTCTCTCAAAATATATTTTTTTAAATGTAGGTTTTACCTTAAACTCTATAAAAACTATTTTCTACCAGATTTGCAAACAAGCTATTAATATTCCTTTGAACCCCATACAGCTACAAAACCATAACATGATCTAGGAGCCTCTAAATATTTTTTTCCCATTATTTTCTAAGAATTAATTATTAAATATAGGCATATATAGGCTGACATGTCAAATATCCATAAATAATTTATAACATGATGAAAGTGGTTCCCGCGCATTCAATTAGCAGAAGGATGGCGACAAATATGCCAATGAAACGAGACACCCATTCCTAACCTTTCTCTTTATTTATATATAAATGTGTTTTCACTTAAATCCTTGATATAATGCTATTTTAACTCATTCTTACTTATTAATTAGAGGAAGTTAAGGTATTATATAAAATTTAAAAATTAATAAAAAAAAGTTACATTTGCGCTTATTAAAATTTTTGTTTCTCTCTCACTAACAAATCATTATTATTAATATTATAATAAATAAATAGTTATCGGTATATAAATATAAAAAATTTAATGAATTAATTTATAAATATAATTAAATAGCATGAGTACGCACGTTATTTTGGAGATTAAAGTAGTATAGATCATCTGATTACCTCATCTAATCCGGCAGCATTTTTGTCTTTATTGAATGAGCGGGAGCCACCTGTGCGTAAGGGCACGTGTAAATGAAAACAAAGTCGTCCATGAAAATAGAAGTTATAAACAGACAATGACCAGTTTGGTTGAGCTTATAAGAAATCTAAATACACATTTAACATTTTTTCTGTAAAATAAAATAATCTCCTTTATATATTGGTTTCGACTTATGTAAAAGGATTTCTCTAACACGTTTCCAAACGGGTTCATTAAAATGTAGAGTCATACCACATGCTATAGAAGGAGAAAAATTACTTCTCTAGTGCGTTTTCAAATGAAAATTTTCCATCACTAAATTTGTTTTAATAGCGGAAAGGAGCCATTTAGCGCATATATTATAAAATGGAGTGTCTCATTTATAAATATTAGACCTAATTATATAAAACAAAGTTTAGATACAAAAAAAAATGAAAACCATAGAGGCAAAATCTATCAGCAAAAAATTGAAGGGGAAAAAGTTGATGAGACCCACTTGCGGCTATATATTCACGCGCGTTTACGTTGGTGGTTCACTTCTGGTGTGGAAGCTAAGCAGAACAAGTCGACTTTCTTCTGCTCGCCGTTCTTTGTTAACTAAGTTTAGATGGCCGAAACAATGCCTAATGAGATGGATCAAAGTGACTCATCGTCTGAGAGTTCTGTGGGGGAAATACCGTCTGAGATTCCACAACTACAAGATGTATGCTCATTTACTACTCTTTGTTCAATTATGAAGCCTTTTCTTGTTTTATTTATGAGATGGATCAATCGTATGCTTCCTTCACTACTCTTTGTTTAATTATCAGATATTTTGTCAACAAATATGACGGATTACAAATTGATAATTAACCCATCTTTTTTTACCATGTTTAGCAGCTTTCAGGAATAATACCTGTTCCTGTCGGAATAATACCAGCTGCTTCTAACGATGTACGCTTCCTTCAGTGCTCTTTATTCAATTCTGAAGCCTTTTCTTATTTTCTTTACTTTCTTTTTTTTCTTATTACAATATTTTTAAGCTGCTTCTGTTTAATTCCTCAGCTATCATACTTTTCTAGCTTTGTACATTTTGTTTCACCTTCAAAGGGCACATTTTATTTTATTCCTTACTTACCATACTTTTTTGATTGCGAGTACGTATATAAGCTTCACTGCAGCCTTTTTTAAAACCCGTTTTTAAACCCTTTCTTTACCCTGTCTGATTCTGGTTATAATTGGTTTAGAGAGTTTGTTTAAAAGTCCGGTAAAAAATAGTTTGTACTGAGTTTGAGGTAAAAACTAAATTTTGTATAATAGATTTTGGGAGAATAGTTTTTATGAATTCCGAGGTAAAATTTAGGTTTTGAATATGTGATTGTATTCGGGAAGTTATTTGTTTTTATAGAGTTCGAGGAAAAACGTAAGCATGAAAGAGGAAAGAAAAAGAAAGACAAAAGATGAAAAAGAAAATTATTAAGAGAAATAGTGTGATTTGACAAAAAAATTAAAATTTTCAAAACCTAGGTTTTAAACTTAGATTTTGCTTCCAAAATAGCTTTTGTAAAAAAATGTAAATACTTAAACAAAATCTAGATTTTGAGATAAAACATATGTTTTGTTTCCTAGCTAGGAGCCAAACGAGCCTTTAGTAGTTAATATTAATTTATGAGAATGCAATATTACAATTTTAACACATTCCTGTTGGTTGTAGTTACACACATATATATATAAGGGCTCGTTTGGAAATCTGTCTAAGAATATATTTTATAGAGTTTGAGGCATAATCTAGATTTTAAAGAATAGATTTTAGAAGAATATCTTTTATGGATTTCGAGGTAAAACCTACATTTTGAAATATGATTGTCGTTAGGAAGTTATTAGCTTTAATGAAGTTCAAGGTAAAAAGTAAGTATGAAATAGGAAATAAAAATAATGAAAAATAAAAAAGAAAAAAATTATCAGGAGAGAGAGTGTAATTTGATAAGAAAATAAATTTTTTCAAAATCCTAATTTCAAACCGACACTTTGTATTTACAATAGCTTTTCTGAAATAAATTTATACTTAGGTAAAACTTAAAATTTAGGTCAGATTAAAACCTATATGTTTTGTTAAACCTAGATTTCGCAACAGACATAGAAACATTTCAAGTTGGCACAACACAGGAGGCTGGGGTCTTGTACTGTCAACGGCCGTGCACGATATCCTGCGGGCGAGATCAAGGAGCCCGCATCTCCTCGTTTTTCTCACCGTGCCACGTGCCCCCCTCCATCAACACAAGTTTTCTTCATTATTTTTTATATTAGTTTTCTTCATTATTACTCCCTCTTGCATAATTTCATCCTCCCCGGCCACGTCACTATTATTGTTATTATCATCACTCTAAATTTTATACTTAATTTTATAAAACATTTTTAAAAACAAAAAATCGAAAACAGACAAAAAAACAACACCATCTTTTCTTCATATTTATGATCTTTATTCCTATAGTAATGATATCTTCAGTTCTTTCCTTTGATACTCACCCTTCGTTTTTTTTTTTGGGGACAACTTTCAATAATATGCCCTATGACGTTCATGTAAATTAGAGTAATGAATATGAATGCTGTTATGTCATGCTTATGAAAAATCTCCTAATATGTGCATATATTTTTTGAACATATAACTAGCTTGGACACGCACACACTAGTTTAAAGAGCAAGACTTTAAGGGGGGAAATGATTTGAAATACAAAGTAAGTTGTATGCAATTAATCAATTTTTCTAATATATATCAAAAAATATAATCAAAATACTTTAAAGCACTTAGTTGGAGTTAATTTGAAGTAAGTTGCTAATATTTAATGCCTATGATATAAGCCAATTTTTAGAGTCTATTTTAATTAGTCTCTAGTTATAAAAATGATCGAATTTGTGAGATATACTAAAAAAATAGTGTTCACCCTTGCTTTTATTTTGCTTTCGTAGTAACTTTCCAAATCAAATTTGATAGGTGCTAGAAGATGGGATAGATATTCCAGATGACAATGATCCACAAGGCATTTGTATCTCTAGGGTGATTCATACGATGCGTGATATAAAACCAGATGTTTACACTCCAAAATTTGTTTCGATTGGTCCCTTTCATCACGGCAGTGAGAGGCTGCAAGATATGGAAAGGAGTAAACAAGTCTTCTTCGAAAGATTTACACGAAGACCTGGCATAGAGTTGGATATTCTGAATAGTTTCATAGAAAGTTCGGTGCCAGAAGTGCGTGCTTCTTACTCAGAAAACATCAACCTTTGTGATAGAGGACTTGTGAAATTGATTTTAGTGGATGCTGCTTTTATCATTGAACTTTTCCTCTGTTTTCGTAATGATCAGGTAAAAGAGATATTAACTCATGATTCTAAACTGTCACAGCTAGCAATACTTGGAACCCTACCTCTGGATTTAGTTTTATTTGAGAATCAACTACCCTTCTTTGTTTTAAAAAAGCTATTTGACATAGCATTCCCCAATAACGACACGACTTTCCCTGAGCTCGCTTGTGATTTCTTTTCGAAGGCATTTGATCTCGAGATGCCAAAGCCTGATCATGATAACTATGAGAGCATAAAGCATTTTACAGATTTGATAAGGTTTTTGTTGTTACAAAGAGCACCACCAACAACAATGGCACCATATTTATGGAATACTCCCAGACTTTTATACAGTGCAAAGGAGTTGCAAGAATTTGGAGTGAATTTCAAGGTTAGTAAAAGCAAGTGCATATTAGACATAAAGTTTTCAGGCCATGTTCTTGAGCTTCCACAGATTTTGGTGGCAGATCCCTTGACTGATGCTTTGTTTCATAATACGATTGCTTTTGAACAGCTCCATTGTAGTTTAACCTCTTACATCACTAACTATGTTACTCTATGGAGTGACCTAATCAACACAGAGGAAGATGTGCAAGTCCTTGTTGGTAAGAACGTAATCCATAGCTTCATTCCTGATGCTGAGGTTGTCATATTATTTAGATCCATGGGAAGGAGTGGCTTTCAAGCAGCAATGATACCTCAATATATTGATATCTTCAAAAGATTGAATAAATTCTGCGGAACTCGTTATCGACAGAGCATAGCGAGTTTGAGTCGTGACTATTGTAGGACACCATGGCAATGTGTAGCCTCTTTTGCTGGAATCGTTCTTCTCGTTCTCACCCTTATTCAAACCATATTTTCTTTCCTCCAAGTAGCAAAATAAAATAACCATATTCATTATATTTCCAACTTGTATGTATGGATATTTGCTATGTCTAGTTGCGGAAGACTTAAATTGCATACCTCTCTAACCATTGCTTTTGAATCGGAGTAGATCTTAAAGTGTTGATATGTAAAAGGAAATACGGTTGGTCTAAAAGTGTTGATTAGGACTTTTTCGTGACCAAAAGGTGGGCACAGTGATTGACTGAGAAGATATCTTATCTATAGTCATGCAGCCCTAGAAAATGAATGATTAACGATGGATATATATATATATATATATATATTCACCTATTCCGACACAATATACTTCAAGTTAGAAATTATCCACCATCAAAGTAAGTAACTTAATAAATAATGAAAGAGTAAATAACTCTATTTTAACTGGATCAAATTGGGTCAAATTCAGAATATTTTATTTAGTTATGATGATGATAAAATATCTTACAGTGGGTCGTCAAGAAATTTTTTTTTTGTTCAATTTCATTCAGTTTAATATGATACATAACAACTATGAAATAATAGAATTCTAAACCCAGCAAATAGACTTTATTAAAAAAAAACCTGTAACTAAACATAGCAACACTTAATTAGCACATGGACTTCGTCAACTCTTTCTTGCATTTAAATTTAATTCTTGAACAAATAATAATCTTGTGTGATGGCAGCGTAAACGTGAAACCAATATATATTTAATATATTTTAATAATAATTTTTTAATTTATAATTACAATATTTGTTTCACTTATATACTCATATTGTTTGAAATAGTTTACTACAATCACACGTCTCCAACGAATTCCCCTTTTTAAAATTATATCCATGGTTTGACGATCACGTAATTCAAGCAAAACATGCACCTTCTTCATTATTTATTTTTGTTGATAACACCTTAAATCATTCATTTTTATTTGTTCTTAACACCTTATATGCATTAGATTTAACTATGATCGCCACCACAGAAATTATGAATGGAATTTAGTTATAATCGATTCAAACAAGGGATCATCAATTCCCATTCAAACACAAAGTAATTAATTTTTCAGCCTTGCTTATCACGCAAAAGGACCTTGTCTGCTGCCGCATTAGACTGCGTGAGATCCCTCTGCAACATGCATCCTACTTAGCCCATTGATATATAAACACACATATATGTATATAAGGGCTATATTTTTAGTCTTTTAAATTTACATCAAATTTTATTTTGATTCTTAAATTTAAACAAATGCACTTTTAATCATTTATTGTTAACATCATGAGTTTTACTTAACGGAAAATGGCTACTTACCAAATTTAAATGGTGAGTCTGCAATTAAATGCTAATAGCATATGGTTAAGTTTTAAAATATAAAAATAGATATATTAAATAATCAATATTTAAATACATTTTAATATTATTTAATTTCAAAATGGTGATTGAATTATTATTTTCAGTTAATTAAAACTAACTGTATTGACGATAAATGACTCAAAGTACACTTTTTAAATTTAAAAGATCAAATTGAAACTTGATGTAAATTTAAAGAACTAAATCTATAATTTAATCTTTATATATATATAATTATTTGTAGTTATATATAAAACAACTGTTAGATCACAATTATACAGTTTTGTTTCCCTTTTGTTTTGCTTATTTCATTGTAATTTCGGGTTGATTGACATCGAAGAAATGATTAAAGGTGCTGAAGATGATCAATTGTCAAGTACATATTGTTGTATTTACAATGTGCCTCGTTCAATCCGTCCGTGAGAAAAATGACCACACTTTCACACCAACAATCATTTCTATTGGCCGCTTTCACTGTCGTAATTGGAGGCTCAAAGGCAAAATGGACAAGCACAAAAAGATAATGCTCAAGAGATTGACACAAAGATTTGAGAATTTGGAGAATTTGTAAGGGACTTCGAACCACACGTTCGTGTTTCTTACTCAGATGCTAGTGGATGGAGCTTCATCATCGAACTCTTCCTCAGCGTTTGTCACTTGATTAAGAATACAAGCAACATAAAGATGGATGCTTTATTGCGACAACCTAAGTTGTGTGATGATGTGACCAAGGATTTGCTTTTACTGGAGATCAACCCCCGTTCTTTTACCTAAGTTGTTTCCCGCTACCAGCTGCCGCTGTTTGAAGCCGGCCCTTCCATTATTAAGATCTCATACGAATTCTTTGACTCTTTGAACATCCAACAATTTACAGATCTTCTTAGGTTCTTTTACTTACCAAAACCGTCACCTCGAAGATTAGCATTCAAAGGGCTTGTAAACAACATTCTATTGTATAGTGCAAAACAATTAGCAGAAGTTGACGTAACATTCAAGGGAAGCATTATGCGAGGAAGCCGCTCACTGGAGCTCAAATTTTCAAACTATCTTCTTGAGGTGCCAAGGATTTCGGTGGACAATGACACAGCTATCACAACATGATAATCTTTTAGCGGTGTCACTATCCTTATGAGCCTTACCTTTATGAATACGCACTGATATTGGATTGCCTAATAAATTCACATCAAGATGTGAATGTGCTTATCATGGATGGTATATTACGCCATTCTTTAGGTGATGCGTTTGAAGTTGTTAGGATATTTGATGGCCTTTCCACTAGTATTACTCTGTGGAACTTCAATTCTCATTACTTGGATATTTGTAGAGATTTGAATCACTTGGCTTGTGATCCTTGGCGCCACATGAAATCAACTTTGAAACGTCAGTTTCTTCGATCAATCACTAGATTTCTAATCAACAATATTCTCACCCTTATCCAGACCATAATTGCTATACGTCACGCATCGTAATAATGTTGTATAATTTTAGTGTATTATTTATCCGGACTTGTTGTATTATTGCGGTTGTTGTATGGGATATGTCAAGTGATATAGAGTAAATGAAAACAAAGTTGCACATGCAAAGAGAAGAAATTAGTGATGGATATGAAGATGTAGGGGAAACATGTCACGTCATATAGAGGTTGATAAATCATGGGGCAATCAAATAAGAAAACTAAACTAAATACAATATAGTAGCACAAACTTAAGTCGATCTATATGTAGAACCTATATTTAATTCATAAGTAATTTAATGTAAATAACAAATTAACCAAGAATTATCAAATGTGATTTTACTATCTAATTAAACTAAATGAATACACTTAAATTTGATAAAATAGATTTCCTATGTGATTGAATCCACTAACCTTCGTTGTCCAATTTTAATATTAAGTTCTTCTTTTAACTAAGTACAAAAACTAATAAGAACCCTTATAATCAATATTCCTAACGTTTTAATTTAATCTAAACCTAGACTCAATTAATAAATTAGAAATATCTCAGTACTTAGCTCATGCTAGATTTATAAAAGATTATCCTTATCTTCAATTAATTCGTGAAACCTAGCAAATTAATTGATTTCAAGGGAATAAAAGAAAGCAATTAATTAACAAAAGTGTTATAATCCAATGACAATCCAAAATACCAATCTAACACAAGTATCACAGTCTAAATTATATCAACCGATCATAATTCTCTTTCACACATATATATATATAAATTATAAACTCTAACAACATAGAATTACAATCTACACATATAAATATTGGAAAGTAAAATTAAAATTAAAGAATTCCCCCAAAATTGCTTGTCATGGACCCAAATAATGAACAGATCCAAAGTCAATTGGGCCAGCAAAGAAGAGCCTTCGAGTGAAAAGGAAACGGTGGAAGCTATGCGAGATAGATGAGTATGAGGCAATATAAATAGGACAAGTATAATCATGAGGGGTGGGGGCTTAGTATTGGGATTCTCCTCTCTCTCTCTCTCTCTCGTCAGTTCTCCCTCTAGTCTTTCTGTCATTCTTGCTGGTCTTCTTGTTCTATTCTTTCATTCTTTCTGTACTTCTTTATATACTTCTTGGCTGTATCACAAGAGAAACATTGAATCGCGGTTGTTATCTACAGTTCATTGAGAAATACATTCGTACGCATTCATCTTGTTGTTCGTTCCGCACCTACGCCATTACATTGGTGCTTTCATCGAGCTCTTGACCCAGTAATGGCAGAGAATACGCTCATACAGGATATGCAAGCTGATATCAGAAAGATCACAGAGTTCATGGATTACGCGAAGGGACGCTTCGAACAAATCGATCAGATGCATTCCCTCATCAAATCCTTGGCACAATCGGTCGACCGCCTCCACCAGCGGCTGGGTCACACAACGTCATCCCCTACTCAGTCTACGCACTCTTTTGCCATTGGGTTCAGCACTTCACTTTCCTCGACGCCGTTTTCTTCTCAACAACCGAAACCACAACAGACTCCACTATTTCAGCAACCTATTTCTACAGGTTTTGGATTTCAATTTTCCGATTATCCTCACATGATGCCACGAAAGAAATTGCCCGATCCTGTTGAGAAAGAGAAGGCAGCCAGTCTCTGGTCAATTATTAAAGATAATATCGGGAAGGATCTCACAAGCGTTTGCCTCCCAATTTACTTCAACGCGCCTCTTTCCTCCTTACAGAAATTTTGTGTAGACCTCGAGTATTCTTACCTTCTAGACCGAGCAGATGAATGGGGTCCAAAGGGTAACAATCTCATGAGGTTGCTGGACATGGCTGCATTTGCAGTTTCAGGGTATTCTAGCACTCTTGAAAGGAGTTGCAAACCATTTAATCACCTGTTGGGTGAGACATATGAGGCAGATTTTCCAGATAAAGGCTTTCGCTTCATCTCTGAGAAGCTTGATCCTGTTGGTGTACTGACCATTGAGTTTGACGATGGAGAAGTCTTTCGGTGGAGTAAGGGCTTGCAAATTATAATGGTGTTCGATCCTGGTCCTATTGTATCTATGTATATCAGTGATGATATGACTGTATATGGTGGTAGTAATACATTGGATCTTCCATGGGTTGAGAACGGTCTACTACTGGTATTGGTATTTGATCTTGGTGACAGAGCGTGTGGGGACCGTTGCCTCTCGTTTATGCCTCCCTGCTCATGCTCAAATCCACCCAGTCTTCCACGTTTCACAGCTTACGCCATTTCATGGTTTGTCCACTGCGGAGTCCTATGTCCCATTACCGCTACATTCCATACCGAAGGGACATCTGTGCCAAGTTTTAGCAGTTCGTTGGGTGCAGCATGTTCGTTAGTGGTGTCGCCAATTCCTCGTACGCTGGGATGGTCCGTTGGTGGACTCTTGGGAAATTGAGAACGATCTTAAACAGTTACCACCTTCTCTGAACCTTGAGGGCAAGGTTCAACTTCATGGGGAGGGTATTGTCATGGACCCAAATAATGAACAGATCCAAAGTCAATTGGGCCAGCAAAGAAGAGCCTTCGAGTGAAAAGGAAACGGTGGAAGCTATGCGAGATAGATGAGTATGAGGCAATATAAATAGGACAAGTATAATCATGAGGGGTGGGGGCTTAGTATTGGGATTCTCCTCTCTCTCTCTCATCAGTTCTCCCTCTAGTCTTTCTGTCATTCTTGCTGGTCTTCTTGTTCTATTCTTTCATTCTTTCTGTACTTCTTTATATACTTCTTGGCTGTATCACAAGAGAAACATTGAATCGCGGTTGTTATCTACAGTTCATTGAGAAATACATTCGTACGCATTCATCTTGTTGTTCGTTCCGCACCTACGCCATTACATTGCTCAAGGACTTAAATTAGCTTCTTCATCACGATTGGACGGATGCACTTAACCACTCATGGTTGGAGAATTGAGTCCACCGAACAACTTGACCACCATCACCATTCTGGATGTGAACGGACGAAGGAATCCGAAGACAGAAGTGGGGAGGCAGCGTAACGAATGAGTGCCAGCCATGAAGCTTAGGTTGTGAATGGTTGAATATGGATGAGAAGTGGCTGATTGAATAATGAACGGTGGCTGCGTGAATGGAGCAGGAGGTGTGGCACAATGAATGAAAAATCAATGAATGGTGGCGGCCGCTCAAATGGATCCCCCTTCGTGCGTGTGCGGCGTCCTAGGTTTTTAATGGATGGAATAATTGAATGACTGATGAATGGCCGCATCTCCCATCCCTGATGCTCAAAATAAATGAATGAATAAATGGTTCAAATCCCTCAGCTGTGTGTCTGTACCTGGTGGGTTTGCAATGGATTTGGGCTTAACTATTTTGGATCAATTTTGAGTCTTGGGTCAAAAATCAGTCAATGATACATGTCCCATTCATTAAATGAAACAAAATAAAAGTGATTTCTTTTTATCCCAATTTCTTCCAAAAATACCTACAATTGAAATTGATATTGAGTTGCATCAAAAGTTTTAAAATCAATTACTTAATAAAATGATGAAAAGTACGATCATTTACCTTTAGTTAGCTTTAATTTCATATAATTGCCTTTAATCATTATTAATATAATTAAACTCAATAAAAGCTCAAGAATAACACTAAAATCCTCTAAAATGCTACAAATCTAATTGATAAAATATGATTAATTCAGAGGTAAATTAAAACAAAGTTGCAAATGAAAAGAGAAAAAAATTATTGAGAGATATGAAGATGTAGAGGAGACATGCAGGTAAATGAAAACAAAGTTGCACATTTTGATTTTAATATAATTTTAAATCAAAGATTTTGATCATTTAAAAAGGAAAATAATTAAGATTCTTATTAAATTAAATGGATTATTGCTTTAGACGGAGAAAAATTCGAGACACCAAAAATTATAAAAAAACATAACTAAAATGAGAATGAATTATAAGAAATAAATATTTTGTTAGTATCGGAAAGTAAGTTAATAAAAGCAACAAGATAAGTTTGAGTCACGTGAGTCTTAAATTTTACGGGACCATCCTCAATTTTCAACCTGTCAAATCTTTTCAAAAAACGAGACAATAGGCATGTTTCTTTACGTGTCTCCCCATTATCAAATTAAACTACCTATTGAATTTAATACTACTTCTCTAAAAAAAAAGTTAGCCCACTTTCATCATAAAATCAGTATCAATTCAATGTTGTGATCCAATAGCCAAGAGTTATTTAGCACAACAATTAAATTCTCATATGCCCACGGAAATTTATGATTAAGTTTTAAATGTTAAGAATGATGTATATATGTAATTCAAAGTTCAGTAGAATTTTACGTAGTTTAATCTAAAAATTATAATAGTTTGGGTTGATGGTTTCAAAATTCAAATTATATATTATTCCCAGTCCCAATGTAACTTGCCTATATATATATAGGCAAGGGTGGACCTAGGTTGTCTTCAACGGGTTCAGCTGCATCCTTGATTTTCAGAAAATTAAGTATATATTAGTAATGTGTGATTTATTTTACACCCACTCATTTGTTAATTTTGAACCCAGTAAATTTTTGCTCAAATTCTTCTCAAAACATATTAAGAATAAGTCTAATTTATCATCTCAAAAAATAGTTTGCACGCCAGGATCTTGAGTCACATATATATATATATATATATATATATGTATGCATCAACTTTCATCTCATATGGAGATGCAGCTTTGTACGTCTCTTAACTTCTTTGGGGCTTAATTAGTTCCCCGTCAGCCTATTTGATTAGGGTATTTGCTTGATCAAAATGTAATGTAAATTAGCGTAATTTAATTTATATGTTAAAGGCATATTATACTATAACAATACCGTACGTAGATTAAATATATATTTAATACAACAGCACGATATATATTATAAATATTTCATATTTAGATGAGTTTAGATATAAATCATATATTATATCTCAATTGTTGATATATTAGAGATATTTTGCATCTCAAAACATCTCCTCATTTTTACCCAAACAGCCTCCTTGTACGTGTTAAAACTCCTCATTGAATTCCTACATATTTTAGAGTGAGTGTCCATAATCTTTAACTCATAAAATTCCTTATGCTTAATATTATAACCTTATAACTTTTCAATGAATGGTTTGTAAGAATTTTTTATGGTTAATGGCTTCATGTTTACCTTTACTTTTTTATAACCATTTATTTCTTATATTTAATGGTTGGAGTATATAAATAAAGGCAATGTGTATGGTGTTAATTAGAAATGCTCCTTTACTATATTATCTAATTTCTTATCTTATCATATTTTCTATAATCTAATTTTTCCACTTTATAACATATTGAAGTTTGTTGGGCAATTTTATAAAATGGTGAGGGTGGTTCCTGCGCATTCAATATAATTAGCAGACGATGAAACAATGCCAATGAAATGATGACACCCATTTCCAGCCTTTCTTCTTGTTTACATATAAATGTGTTTATCAATTTGATATATGCCTATTTTAACTAATTCTTATATGTTAATTAATGACAAATAAGGTATTATATATACGTTAAATTAATAAAAAAATGTTACATTTACCCTTTTTAAAATTTCCGTTCTCTGTCTTTATTTACAAATCATTTGTACTTCTGTATCTAGTTTTATTTTTGAAAATGATAATTAAATAAGGATGAAATTAAAAAATAATTAATAACAATCTTTAAGTTGACTACGTGGGACAAGTTTTTCCCTTCGAGTTAACTTATAATAAGAGTGATGTATCTATATGGATCAACCAATTTTAATTTATGGATCATCAAATCAAACATTGGACGATTAATGGTTTTTCGTGATAGGGATAAGCATAATGAGCTAGCAATTTTTCTTCCATTGTCTTGAGTTTGGGTTTCCGAAGATATTATCGTAATTGCATTGTTTGTATTATTGCAGTTGTTGTATGGGATATATTATTATCATTATTAGTATTATTATTATTATGATGATGATGATGATGATGATGATGATGATGATGATGATGATGATGATGAAGGACTTTGATATCAAAATCTTGTTGAAAACTGAAACTGCACTACGCAGCCACATATTAATGTTTTTATCTGTTTTGTGGCCGATTAATGTTTTGTGATAGGAATAAGCATAATGAGATAGCTATTTTTCTTGCATTTTCTTGAGTCTGGGTTTCCCAAGATATTATTTTAATTGCATTGTTTTCAGTAGTGTCGCGCTCACATGTAACTTAACATTTCAACCAGAAGTAATAGTAGAAAATTTTTCATGTTCAAAATATTGATATTGATGGATTTTTACGGGCCTCATCATGAGAAAGCCTAATATTCTCCCCCCTCATCATCAAAATTTAAGTCTACTCCAATTAAAACTCTCCCCCCTCCTATATACATATGTGTGTGTATGAGCTTTCTATCTTCATATTCAGTTGTATAATTACTATTTAAATTTGTTGAGTCATCATTTTCCGTTAAATAAAACTAACAGCGTCAATATAAAAGTACACTTTTCAAATTTGAGGGAACAAATTAAAACATAAGGTAAATGTAAAGAAACAAACATACACTTTAACCTTTACACACTCGCTTGTATTTATATATATTTATACATACGTACATATATAATTTAATTAGAAACTAAAAATAAATTTAATTTTAATTTTAAATGGATGCAACTTCAAAATAATTGTATGTATTTATTATAATTTTCTAATATAAGATAATTTCAAATTAGAAGTTTAAATTTTAAATCTTGAATGAATTTCCTATAAATACAATTTTAGTTAATTTTGAATTTAAATTCTATTTTTAACTAACATTAATTAAAACTAACAATTTATGTATATATATGTTTTATTATTTTATATATTTACAGTTTATTTCATGTATAATATATTATTGATTGGACAATAAGTATTTATTTATATAATTATTAATGTTATAATTTTTATTTTAAAAAATATTGTTTTCAATATAAAGTTTATTACAAATAAAATGAATATTAAATTTTAGCCACTGAATTTGATACAGGAAAATTTTGTGGGTAATTCTGTGTCTAGAAATGCCATGTATGAAATAAGCGATGATATTTGCCATGGAAATTACCTACAGAAAAAGTACGTGGCCAATTTCATCACTAAAAAGACTTTCTATAACATTAGTGATGGAACGTGGCACTAAAAAATTCTATAGTTAATTCCGTCGCTAAAATAAATCATGAGATTAATCTGCATGACAACAAATTAGTGGGTAAAATTGTATATTGTAAAAAAAAACTGAATCATGTGATTTATAAAATAAAATGGGGGAAAAAGAGTATATGATTGCTTAAAAATAAAATCAGATGACGAAATGAGAAAAGGAATGCTTTGTGAATATATGCGAGTACACGCATATTCCTCGTGTTGTATATATGCTTCATTGCAGCCTTTTTTTTTTGAACCCCTTTTCTTTAGCCGTATCTGATTCTGGTTATAAACGACATAGTAATTGATATTAATTTATGAGAATGCAATTTTACAATTTTAATACACACACATTCCTGTTGGTTGCGGTTATATACAAGACTTCCCCGGTTGGCACAACACGAGCTGGGGCCTTGTACCGTCAACGGCCGTGCACGATATCCTGCGGGTGAGACCATGGAGCCCAATCATGCATCTCCCCGCTCTTCTCACCGTGCCACGTATAACTTGGAAACACACACCCACTAGTTTAAAGAGCAAGACTTTAAGGAGAAAAATGATTTGAAATACAAATGTTTATGCAATTAATCAATTTTTCTAATATATATATGTGTAATATGAAACAATTTAATTAAAATACCTTAAAGCACTTATTACATAGTTGGAGTTAATTTGTAGTAAGTTGCTAATTATTTTATGCCTATGATATAAGCCAATTTTTTTGAGTCTATTTTAACTAGTCTTTAGATCGAATTTGTGAGATATGCTACAATAGCCCTTGCTTTTATTTTGCCTACGTAGTAACTTACCAAATCAAATTTAGTAGGAGGAAGGTGTTGGGGTGGATATTAGAGATGGCGATGAGCGACGAGGCATTTGTATCTTTAGGGTGGTTCATACAATGCGTGATATAAAACCAGATGTTTACACTCCAAAATTTGTTTCGATTGGTCTCTTTCATCACGGCAATGAGAAGCTGCAAGATATGGAAAGGAGTAAACAAGTCTTGATCAATAGATTTACACAAAGACAACGTGGCATAAAGTTGGATGTTTTGATTAGTTTTATCGAAAGTTCAATGCCCAAAGTGCATGCTTCTTACTCAGAAAACATAAACCTTGGTAACGGGGAACTTGTGGAATTGATTTTAGGGGATGCTACTTTTATCATTGAACTTTTCCTCAGTTTACATCATAATGGGGGAAAGCAGATATCTGCAGATGATTCTACACTGTCACAGCTAGCACTATTTGGAATCCTACGACTGGATTTAGTTTTATTTGAGAATCAACTACCCTTCTTTGTTTTAAAAAATATATTTGACATAGCATTCTCCAATGACCTTGACGATAATGTCCCGACTGTCCCTAAGCTCGCTTGTGAGTTCTTTTCGAAGGCATTTGACCTTGAGGCCATGATCATGATAAGCATGTGAGCGTAAAGCATTTTACAGATTTGATAAGGTTTTTGTTGTTACAAAAAGCACCAACACCAACAATGGAACCATACTTATGGAATACAGGCATACTTTTATACGGTGCAAAGGAGTTGCAAGAATTAGGAGTGAAGTTCAAGGTTAGCAAAAGCAAGAGCATATTAGACATAATGTTTTCAGGCCGTGTTCTTGAGCTTCCAAAGATTTCGGTGGCGGATCCCGTGACTGATGCTTTATTTCGTAATATGGTTGCTTTTGAACAGCTCCATTGTAGTTCTACCTCTTACATCACTAACTATGTTACTCTATGGAGTCTCCTAATCAACACAGAGGAAGATGTGCATGTCCTTGTTGATAAGAAAGTAATCCGCAGCTTCGTGCCTGATACTGAGGTTGTTACATTATTTAGGTCCATGGGAAGGAGTGGCTTTCAAGCAGTAATGATACCTATATACATTGATATCTTCGAAAGGTTGAATAAATTCTGCGAAAATCCTTATCGCCAGAACATAGCGAGTTTGAGACGTGATTATTACAGGACAACTTGGCAATGTCTATTTGACGATGGACCACACTTTGAATATTTTATTTAATTGCATAATTTATTAATATCTAAATAATGATTATGAATATTTTATTTAGTTACCTAATTTATTAATATCTAAATGATGATGATGATGATGATGATGATGATGATGATGATGATGATGATGATGATGATGATAGAATATCTTAGGCCTGTCCTCAAGAATTTGTTGTGTTCAATTTCGTTCATACATAAAACTATGAAATAATAGAATTATCAACCTCTTAATTAGACTTTGAATTTTTTTTAAAAAACCGTAACTAGACATAGCAACATCTAATTAGCATATGGACTTCGTCAAATTTAAATTTAATTCTTAAACAGATAATAATCTCGTGTGATGGCAACGTAATTAATTAAATAATAAACCATGTGAAACAAATATATATTTAATATATTTTAATTACAATTTTTTAATTTATAATTACAATATTTGTGTCACATATATACTCAGTGTTTGAAATGGTTGACTACAACACCATATAATTTAAGCACGACATGCACATTCTTCACTATTCACTAAGAGTTATTATTTTATTTCATGGTCAGATCAACAGCAAATTGCCTGTGGAAGAGCTCGTAACTGAAATCGGACGATATAAAATGGATTACTTGAATCAGATTCACATTCCTTTGGTACTATGCTTCCTCCTCTTAGCCCATTGATATATGTGTATATATATATGCATATATATATATATATTTAATTAGTTTTAGTTATATACGAAACACCTGTTAGATCACAATTATTCAGTTTTGTCTCCCTTTTGTTTTGCATAGAGGAGATGTTTATGAACTTACGATTAAATTAAATATCAACTCTTAGCTTTTGATAGATGATAATATGAAACGGAATGGGTTGACAAGGGGTAAAACTGTCACTATGTATTGTTTTAGTTGTTAGAAATAACAATAGTATTTTTTTAAAAAAAAAAGGTGTATTAGTGTTTACAGTAGAAGTAGAACAAAGTATTAATGTTTGAACAAAGTCTGATTTAAAAATTTAAAGTATAAGATTGTAAATACCTTAAAATTGTTTTCGTCACAAATTGTAAACTCATTTTTAGCCTAGTCCAACCTTATCCATTTGACTCTATGTTCAGTTTTCAAATAAATCACTTGAGATTTCTTCACTATTAATTCCCAAATCTACGAATAATTTGTTTTCTTTTATTTTTTTGACTAAGTAATGTTTTTCAACAAAATATAAAAGTATACTTTAACATGTACAATATTTCTCGTTAACTTGATTGGCTATTTAGAAATTTAAAATAGGATGACAATTTAACACCAAAAAATTGAATTTAATTTTAGTTTGTAACAAGATAAAAAAATCTAGAATTTCGATTCAGAATAAATTTATTTAATAATTTGACTTTGATAGTTTGAGTCAATCCAAAAAATGTTTTAAAATTTTACAATTAAACACCTTTAAATATTATTGTTAAATTTTCTGGCCAAAAAAATCATTGTTAAATTTTGGTATATTATTGACTAATTGCAAAATCTCATTAAATTTTGAGATACCAATATCAAATCATTTCACATTTTGTCATTCTTCGAAATTATAAAAACGTTTTAATCTTAAAATAAAATAAATTTTTTCCTTTAGGATTTTGCAAATATAAATTTGTACTAAAATTATAGGGTGAGCAAACAACCTACAGCCTATGGATCCGCCAGCAACCCAACAAAAAAAAAGCCTATTGATGGATTCAAAATGGGCGGATGATAGCTCTACGGGGCGAGACACAGGTTTACCCATGGTATCGCCGTGTCCGCCCGTGCACCCTGTTAACTTAAAAAGAAATTCACAAAATGCCGAGCTGAATTGCACATCACTCCATCGCCATACTCCACAGTCTCCACTCCATAGTCTAGAACCGTGTCCCCATGACCTCGTGTGCCATTGCCAAACCCTACGCCAATCGCCATAGGCCTCCACTGCTGTCGTCGTCTCATCTTGTTGAGAGTCAAAACTCGGGTCGTCTAGTCATCGGCATCCTCCAGTCATCAAAGTCCACTCGTCGTCCCTCCCTTGGCCAGAGCCAGAAGCCCAAAACCTCTCTGCTCGAACTCGTCGTAGATTCGCACGTGGAGCCGACGTTCTCCAGTCATCGACTTTCTCCAGCTAGCAGCGTCGCAGGTTCTCCATTCTCTAAAGTTCCACTCTGCCTTTCGTTGTTGTTATGGTGCTGAGCCTGAAATACATGTTTTTCCTCATTGGTGTTGAAACGCTGTTATTGTGAGCTTGAATTTGTTATTATAATCTTGGGATTGGTTTTTGTTTTGATTATTGATTACTTGCATGAGATTTTAAAACGTTAAGCAGGGTCACTACTGAGTACTGACCATGAAGGAAGGCTTTTAGTCACTAGAATGCTTGGAGATTATGATTACGAGTTATATTAAAAAATTACTTGTCGGCTATTGAACCTTGCAAAAACTTTGATATGTTTAATGTCTGATCTTCGATGAGATATATTGATTATTCCTAAATCTTACTCTGAATTTGTGATTAGTGATTAGTAATTAGTAATTTAAAATGCTGTTGTGAATCTGTGATTGAAGTGATCTAGATCTAGATTAGTATTTAGTAATTTAAGATGTTGTGAATATGTGATGCTGCTGTAATGTCTAGATACTTGAATCTGAAATGCTGCTTAAATGCTGGATTGTTATTTCAGCTTTGAAGACATCTATCTTAGTATTTATTGATGCTGAAATGATGTTTTTTCATTGGTGGCTTGCTGCTGAAATGCATATTTTTCATTGCTGAGTTTTACCAGAATCCCAGCTGTGTTGTTAAATGTCCAAGGATAAAAAAATAGGGGGCCTGCTGGGTACGGGTAACCCGTCACCCGCACCAACTTGCAGTTTTGACCCATACCTGTTTGTATGGGTCAAAGAGGATTTGACCACGGGTATACGCTGCACCACCCACCTGTTGCTCCCCCTAGTCACATACTATCTCTATCACTTACATGCAAGCACAAAAAAGCACAATAATTTTGATTCACTTAATTTTGGTTATACTTACTTCTGATTCGTATAGTTTACCATGATTTAGATTTTGATCCCTAAAGTTTAAAAGGAATGGTTATGGTTCCTCAAATTTGCTCAGTTTAAAACTATCCATTTTCATAATTTCAAAATGACATAAATCCAATGTTAACATTGTAAATTTGGCTTATATTTCACTAATTACGTTAATTATAGTGAAATGGATTAATAACTGAAAAATAAGTATGAAAACAATTCTTGTATGACCTGTCTTTGTAATTTTAACCTTCTTTCTTGATTTTTATTTTTAATTTTTTATTTTCATCTTTTTTGGTTTGGGTCCCTGAATTTTTAAATATATGATTTTGGTCACTATAATTTGATAAATATTTGAATGTTTAACGATGTTAATTAATAATTAACGTTAGTTTTAGGGTTCAAAACAAAAATTTATTCAAAGTTTAGGGACTAAAATCAAAATCCATTCAAAGTATATGTACCAAAAGCAAAATTGGTGAAAAGTATATGGATCTATTAAAACTATAGGGACTAACAGTTTTAGACAAAATGATTTAAAAGATAAAAAATATTACTTTTAAATTTCAGGGATAAGAAATCGAGATAAACGGCAGGGATAAAAAAATAGGTGTAACCAAATGAAAAAAACTTGTAGCATCATTTATTTTACGAAAAAAACTCTTGTGGTGCCGGGTCATCTTGATGATATTGGGCCGAATCCTGGAGACCCTTACTAGGGTATTTGCCATATGTTTACCCTGGTCAATGAGTTTGTCCGAAGGGGGAAGCTTGCAGCTACCCAAAGCTAAAGCGTTCTTCGCCTCGGAGCAACTCCCATTTTCCATCGCTTTTCATTTGTGTCGTTTGAAGAGGAACTGGTGAAAGGGCTAAAGGGAAAAAATCAGTTCTTCAATAATTTGTTTTCAAAATATTTACAGTTAAGCATTTGGTGGTAATCGAATATGCGATGCCAATGAACATTGATTCTAAAATTTACTCCTAACCTCTCTACTGAAGTTCGTAGGAGTGGAGAGTGCGGAATAGAGAATGGGGAAGAAGCATTACAAGAGGCTAAAAGAATGTCAGAGCTTCAGGAAACGATTAGTTCTTGCCACTCTCTCTGGTACTTTGATTATCATCGAGGATATTCGTGCATATGAGACTTTCCTGGGTCTTCAGAACCATTAGGTCTCTTTTCTTCGATTGCTTGAGAAAGTCTCCGATAGTTGCTATGTCGAAGTCAACGAACCTGGTAATTTCTGTTTTCCTATTGCCTTATATGGTGTTTTTCAAATTCTGGGAAAAATTGATTCAACTGGGCATGTTGTGTTTATGGATAGCTACTAAATTGAAGTACAAACCTGGAATTGTCTTGGGTAGGAAGAATCTTACGCATGACTGTGGTATTCGTCATTCAATTAGTTATTACTTGGAACCGCTGCTCGTTCTTGCTTTATTTGGAAAGAAGCCTGATATGATATTAAACCGTTAGGGATATATTAGTAATTGTGCGTCATGGTTGTTACTTTCAGTTAGTTATCTGGTGCTTTTCAATTCGTTATGAAGCTCGCTACGCGTGTACGTAGGGTGTGGGGTATGTGTAATCCCTCGAGTCACAGGAAATGTTATGATGAATATTACCAAAATTTCTCTTTCTCCTCTCTCTGCTTCTTCCTCTCCATTTCCCTTCTCTGTGATTCTATTTCTCTTCCTGGTCTATAATTGGTATCAGAGCACACCGTTCCTGCCATGGCTAACAACACTGGTTCCCATGCATTGCTCAAAGATGTAGAGGAACATGTCATGGCTGAGATGGACCGTTGTTTCATTGCACTTTCTGCCCATCTGGAAGGAGTACAAGAGATTAGGGGCCAACTATAAGAACT
This sequence comes from Vachellia pachyceras, assembly GCA_025593235.1. Classification (NCBI taxonomy): domain Eukaryota; kingdom Viridiplantae; phylum Streptophyta; class Magnoliopsida; order Fabales; family Fabaceae; genus Vachellia; species Vachellia pachyceras. The sequence goes on along the minus strand of JANTPZ010020339.1, from coordinate 1,020 downwards.
GGAAGGTTTTGTTTGACAGCTGTCTCTTGGGATCATGGACACACCAACGAACGAAGAGCGACGTCGCGACGGTGACTACTACACACCTACTCGGTATTCTAGGCTGGATTTTCCCAGCTTCTCAGCATCCGATATCGACGTGTGGATGGCCAAGTGCGAGTCGTATTTTTCCTTGGATGGGACTTGTGACACCTATTTTCCTCATATAACCTCTTATTTGATCACTTATGAACCACTCTTGGACCTTGGATAACTCAAATTAGCCTTTTTAGTGAACTTAAAATTTTTCTCTCTTTAAAAACGATGTTACTGTTCACTAATTAATTAATTCTAGAAAAATCGAAATGGAGTGATTCCAATTTCTAAATTTAGCTTATTAAGTGATCTATAGGGAAAAAAATAATAATTGGTACCAATTATTGCCCATTTGAATCAGTTTATTCCGAAAACGTACACTGTTCCAATGGTCACTTCCAGATTTTTCCAGATTTTTCCCTTAACTTTGGAAAATCATAACTCTTAATATACACATCCAAATTTCGCAAACTTTATATCACTTTAAAGCTTAGGATGTTTAGTTTCTGAATGGAAATTTTCAGCTCACTTGGAGCTCGTTTGCTATTTTTATTTTCCACGTGAAACTGGTCAGTTTTTCAGGGCCTTTAGAACCCTTTAGCTTCGAAAACCAACTTTTCTTAAAATTCACCAAAACCACTTTTTGGTTCATTAACCCACCTCTAACATGCATGATCACTTCTTTACCATTCCTTAGCACTTTTAGCCTATTTTCATGCATGCATCACCACATATTTACATGATACTTTATGTTGAGGTTTAAGGGTTACAATCACATCAACTTCATGGAGAGTTTAGCAACTCATATATTCATACAAAAATCATGCAAGCAAGAGCATCTTCTTCATTCATCTATAAAATTTTCCTTACCCTTGATTGAGCTTCCACCTACATGGTTAGTTGGGAAATAATGAGATTTATGCAAATCCCAATAGCAAAAGTAAC
>JANTPZ010020338.1:0-31480 GCA_025593235.1 Vachellia pachyceras | reverse complement strand
AGTCTTTGAGCATCGAGGAAGCTGCTGAGTTGAAATACATTTTCGGGAAATATCATAATGGAGATTATTTATCAAATGATAATGAAAATGATAAGCTTGACATTCATCTCCCTGCTTTGCAAGAACTGGAATTTGTAGGTGCACCAAAGATGATGCACAATATTCGTACAAAAAAATTTCAATTGAGCTTTCCACCTCTTCAAACCATTTCCTTGGGGGATCTTCAAGGGTTCAACGGAAAATCGTTCCCAGAAATAATGGCTTACCTACAATTGAGTGTGAAAGCTCCAAAGGTAACACATTTAACTCATAATTCTATGATATGCATTGCTCTATTTCTTTGGCACTTTTGTGGAAATTTTCATTTCGTATCAATGGATTGTTTCAGCATTCAAAGTGGAATGTCAAGAACATATTTTCATATATAAAAATTTGAATTATTGTTGGGACATGAAATTAGTAAATTTGGATGCGTAAAAATTTACAATTTAGTTTTCACTCATAAAAATTTGAATTGTGTCTGCTTCTATATGCCTTTCATCAAGTTCTTATAGAACATATTAATTAGGAAAGTAAAAACCTTAAAAACTTAAAATTTCTGCTAAACATTTTAAAGGAAAGACGAACCATATGGTCATCAAGAGGAGCAATTAGACATGTATTAACTTCTAATATGTATATAGGCATTATATGATTCCAGGTGGATATAATAAAGCATAATCCATGTCTTTATATCTTTAATTTGTAAGCAATCTATGCATACATAAATCGAAAAATATTTCTCATTTTATGATTCAATGTCCATTAAGACTTCCATCAACAATAGCATTGGGAATTTTTGCAGCTTGTGAATGTGATAATTTGAATTCCGATTGAAATCTTGAATTGAGTTGTTTTTACTAGGACCGGATAAGAATCATCAAGGATGTGCAGAAGTTGACGTGGCTTCAGTTAAATAACTCCAAAATAGAAGAGATTCTTAATTTGGAAGGAATGGAAATTGAAGATCGAGTCATGACGTTAACCTTAAAAGAAATGTGGTTGATAAATCTAAGTGAACTAAGGTATATATGTAAGGCTCCCAAATATATTTTAAGCCTCACCAATCTTGAATCTCTAGACATCAGAGCATGTAAAAAGCTAAGAGCAATCTTCAGTGTCTCAATAGTGAAAAGCCTTCCACAATTGTACAGATTAAGGATAGAAGACTGTGATGAATTAGTTGACATCATTGAGGAGAGTGAAGGCGATAATTTGCATGAACTCCGTTTCTCAAAATTACGGGAAATTGACATCAAGGGTTGTAATAGCTTGAAATGCCTTTTCTCTATATCAACATGTGGCATGTTTCCAAAGCTGGGACAATTGGAAATTGAAGGAAATTCTGAGTTGGAACAAGTGTTTATACGTAAACAGGATGATATGCAGAAGATGGCAAAAATGGAAGAAGTATTTCCGAAGCTTTCATATGTAAGGCTTGTAAAACTTCCCAGGCTTATTACCATCTGTAAGGGGATTGATTTTCACACTCTGAAACATTGCAAAGTGGATGATTGTACCAAATATAAAGGTACAAATCTAGGAAAAAAAATCATTTGTAATAATTGCCAGCTAGTTTTATGAATATAAATCCAAGATTAATTGAAGTTTCCTTTGCAGAAGGGCCAGAAAATAAGGATTCTGAAAATCAAGTGACAACAAGTGCTTTGATTGTTGAGGTATGTAATATATTAGACAAATCTTCACACGGATGATAATATTTTTTTTGGGTGCTTTCTTTTACAAATGATTTTAAACTGTTCATAAATTTGATTAGTACGACTAACTTACTTATTAATTGTGGTGTTGGTTAGAACTCGAAGGAAGCAATGAAGACGAGTTTTGAAGAAGTTGCTTCATCATCAATGGTACTGACGCCATCTCTTTCTACGTTCACAAGATGACTATGACATTCTCTTTTCCAATTAGTCACTATTTAGTACTATAAATCTAAATGATAGATCTAATAAGGCAATATGAATTACTTCACCAGCCCATTCAAAAATCTAAAGATAAAGAAGATTTTTTGGGGAGAAAATAGAAATGTTAGTGTTATTTAAATAAATCATATTTTTTATATTCACATAAAAGAGAGAAACGATGCATCAATAAATGGTATCTTATGATGTTGTAGAGTAAGGAGGAAACAGTAAAGGAAATTGAAGTCAAAGATCCTACTCGAGTGTTAGAGACACAAGCACTAAAAGGTTCAACAGCTAAACCACTATTGAGAAGTACCTCTTTACATGTAAGTTTATTGATTGTTCTGAACATGACACCAAGTTCATTTTGAAGTTGTATAGCATGTTCAATACATCTTCTAATGGCAACGTGAACAAGCGTATACCATAAAATCTAGTCTCAAGTTTATTTCTCTATATTGTAACTCAGAATTATAAAGATACAGAGAAGGAAGTTGACAGATTGGTTCATGATCCTGCTTCAAAGTTGCCAACAATTTTATCTACTTTTCAGGTGAATAAAATTATATTATCCCTTCAGTCTTTGATATAAGATCAACTTCACAGTTTTTTTCATTCAAGTAGATCTTATATTAAGTATCATAGAAATGTACTTTGAAAAGTAACTTGCTTATTAAATTGAAAGATAAGTTTAATCAAATGATAAATTTTCTTATTAAACAAATGCCATTATTTGGTGTTATTCAAAGATTAGCAACAGGGAAAGAAGTTGTAGGAAGAGCTTTAGAGTCATCAGTGACTACAACTTCATCAAGTTCAAATTCAAAGGTGATCGAAATGATACCAAAACAATTTCTCTTCGTCAGTTGTTAACTAGAACAAAGTTTTCATGTGCATTGAAAGCACTTCTTTTACGAATCATGAGAATGATACCAAGACAAGTGCACGTTTAATTTGACAAAGCTTGTCAATGACTTTATCACACAAAATTGTTTATGTATTTTGTACTTCTTTGAGTATTATGGAAACACCAAATGAAACTGTTAGAACAAAACTTATCCATTGATTTTTACTCAGAACTTAAAATGAGACAAAGACGCTGTTGAATACTTGGAGTTGCAGGGTTGTAATCTTGGAGATGTAGGACAAAACCACATAACTGAACTCTGTACCTATTATTGACAAGAGCTTTGATTTTTGGAGATGAAAGGACAAAAAAGAATAGTGACTGTAGTAGTACATATTAAAGAATCTCACAAAATCCTAACAAGTAAAACAAAACTTGATTAATTATTTAATATTTCAAACAAGAGTTGGAGGATAAACACAAAATAGGTGAATCAATTACATGGCTCCGACAAGAGGGTCTTGGAGAAACAAAAATCACTAAAGCTTCTCATACAACCAATATACCATTTGATGATACGGTACGTTATAGCATAGAAGACTAGTTATTTTCAAGTTTGAGTATTACAATTTATGGTACCTAATTATTATTTTGTGTTGTTCAGAGCATGGATTCCAAATTAAATGAAAGAGCTGAAGAAGGTTCCACCTCAGTGGATGTAGTGGCGGCAACTATGATAGCCGCTGAATTAGCACCGAGTAACTCAATGTTTAGTGTATTATGACCTTTCTTAAATAAAGGATTAGGAATATATGATAAATAAATGGCTTAAACATACACAACGTTGATATAAGCCAAACGAGCATTACACAGCAACTGGAGCTAATAGATATGATAATTGTTGTATAGTGAATCTTCGCAAAAATATTAAAGGATCTAAGGATTATTATTAAACAACATTATACTTGCATATCTTCTTGTACTTTTGCAGAGTGCTACTTCCTTGATTGTTTCACAAGTTGGAGGCTCGCAATCATGTGTAAGTTTTAACCTAAAACCATACTTTCTTATATGTGACTTTAAATAGCAAACATTCACTACATCATATGTTACCACCTGCAAATCTATACCATATATCTAAAGTTAAATGCTTCTACTGAATATTGGACAATTCTTGAAAATATCAATAAATTAGTGAAGTCCGTTAAAACTTTTTGGTAATTCAGACTTGCAAGGAAACAAAGAAGGAATATGACAAAGGAATTACTGCTTCAAGGTTACCGGCCACAAGTTCACCTGATTTCGAGGTGATTAAAATGGAATCTCTTATACCTGTGTGTGTGTGTAGTCACATGAAAAATTTACAAGATCAAGTCATTGATATTTTTTAAATGGGCGTTGAACTATAAGAATAACATAACAAAATTTGGTAGTACAACCCAACCAATTTTGTATTTCTACTTCTTATGTTTCTATGCTTAAATTATATTTTTGGTATTTCTACATAACGGTGTTGAAAAATATTCTAGAAGACACTAGACATATGGTTCCTAAAATAAGTACTTCGTCACTCCATTCAGAAGTAGAAGATTCACATTTATATCTATATGCACAAGTAATTTTACTTCATTCATTTTTAAGTTGTAGCATTTCTTTATCGGATAAGTACATATGGAGGAGAAATGTCTTTGTGTTTTGTTATGAAAGAAATAGACAAGCAAGGCTCTCAAGAGGATGAAGCAACAAAGGAAGCTGCAATAGCAATTCAGTCAACTGATTCAGTGTCAAGGAAGCTGCAACTTATTTCTTCTTACTTTTATATGACTGATCAGAACATCAAAGATACAATGAAGTAAGATCTTGAAGAGAATTATCCGGAATATGATGCCATGATAGATGTTCAATTAACTGATTCAGATTCAAGGAAGCAATCTACAGGACCAATTGATAATCTCTATAGGAAAAATTTTGCACTAGTATCTTTGTTACCTTTATGATTTTTTCCTTTTCTAATTCTGGACAAGTTAGTTTGCATGCTCACACATGCTAGTATGTCCGTTAGAGTGCCACTAAGGAAACAGCAAAAGGAATTGATGAAAAGGCTTCTGCCACAGACATATAACTACTGTCGATTCAATTTATGAGAGCACTTGTCTGTTTTGAGCTCTAACACAGCCGTAAGAAACAAACTCATTTTAAAAGAGAACCTAATAAAGACAACTGCATGCTCTTTTTTTTATGCAGGGTTTGAGAGAAGCAGGAGATCACTCAAGGGTTCAAGAGGAAGCTGAATCAGATAAGCTTATAAAAGCTACTCTTCCCCAAGTCATTCCTTCTCTCCATCACAGTAAGTGTCTCTCTTTACATCATGATTATACATTTTTTTGTTTTTATTCAAACCATCTGCTGACTTTCTTGGATGTGACAGAATCGCAAAGTCCTGATGTTGGCACTACTTCACCTCCAGACGAATTGGGAGTTTGCGAAATATTCCAACTTGTGAAGCTGAAAGATGGTGAAACGGCTTTACTTGCTCAAGCACATGAACGATATCCTCAACTATTGTTACGTCACGAACATCGCTCCCATCGTATGATATCTTGGTCCTACCGAGTGCTGGTAGATATTTTGGTGGTGTTAGCTACCAAGACTCCTTGTAGCATCACTGGTTCAGAAAAGTCAACCTTGGAGGATAACTTATGTGACGCAACCTTGCTTGGGTTTGACAAAGAGTGGGTTGACTCGATTCGGCCTAGAGTTTTTGGTTTTGACATGTCTGATGTGTTGGCAGCCGAAGAGGAAATTCAGGTGAAGGAGGCTGAGCTTGAGACGTGTGACGTTGCGTTGGAACAAGTTCAAAAGCAAAGAGTAGAAGCCAAAGGACGAGTTGCAGTGGCACGAAGACAGTTGGAGTTGGCACAAACTGAGTGTGAAGCAATTGATTCTCAGTTGTCAGGTCTCTTGGAAGAGAGCAAGAAATTGATTAGTGGAATAACAGAGTCTAGAGAAAAAATAAGTGCAAAGGGCAGACCCTTTGGCATATAAGTGTGTTTGATTTTTAATACATTGTTATTTCATTTCTGTTTCAAAAACACTAGAAAAAGGCAGACAATAATGCATATGATACGAAACAAAACTCGTCTATTTTCAAACAAATAGCAGGACAGGGTTTAAACTCCCATGTATGCATAAATTCGACCTTATATTTAGATGGCTTAATCTTTTAATTGGCAAACATAGCTAATATATCACTCTCAGATTTTATTATCATTTAATTTCCTGACACAATTATTACAACAATAAGAATGCTTTGCAACGACTATTATTTATATATGTGCCAAAGATGAATATTTATATATGTAAACTGATGGATCTTAGTAGCAGCAGTAAAAAAAAAAACAAGATTTTGAATCGAATGCACCAAATAGAACATATACATGACTTTCTATTAACATGCCGTTACATCTGAAGAAGCTATAATAACTAACCCATTCAAAATCTAGAGTTGGCCATGATTTTTGGGGAAACATTAGAATTGGAGGGTTTTTTAAAAGATTCAAATTTATTATGTGAATATAAAAAAGAGAAAATAATTCATAAATAAATTGTATCTTTTGATGTTGTAGAGTAAGGAGGACTCAATGAAGAAAATTGAATTCCAGGATCCAACCCTGGCATTAGAAAAACAAACAGTAAAAGGTTCAACAGTCAAACCACAATTGAGACGCCAAAACTTCATAAATAAATTGACCCTAGAAATTTTCAGAAATTCCAATTTGACCCCAAAACTTCCAAAAATTGCAATTTTGTCTCAGAAATTCCAATTTTGCCCTTAATACCTCCAGAAACTGCAAATTGCCCCAAAACTTTCCATAAACTCCAATTTTGCCCCAAAATTTTCCATAAACCCCAATTTTGCACCAGGACTTTCCTGAAATTGCAAAATTACCCCTGAAACTCCCAGAAATTGCTATTTGCCCCTAACTTTCCAATTTGCCCTAAATCTCCCAAATTTTCATTTTCCCCCTAAAACTCGAAGTCTAAACCTCAAAATGCCTCTAAGACGCCGTCCGGTACAAGAGGTGGAAATTAATGAGTTGATAAGGCGAATACAGGAACTGGAAGCTACAGTAGAGATGCAACAAGGTTTATTGGATGAACGCAGGGAAACCCCGGAAGGTGAAGCAGGTAGCAACAGTTCGTCCTCAACCGAAAATCGCCATCAACAAAGACAGAGATTCCGCCATAATGACATAAAAGTGGACATTCCTAACTTCGAAGGGAAACTTCAACCAGATGATTTTGTAGATTGGCTTCATACTGTTGAACGAGTATTTGAGTACAAAGAAATTCCAGACAAACAGAAAGTAAAGATTGTTGCACTGAAACTTAAGAAGCATGCCTTGATATGGTGACGCAGAAAAAAACAGAGGGAAATACAGCAGCACTGAAAGTAAGAAACAGAGAAGTAGTTTTCGTTGAAAAACAGGGAGTAGCAGCCTTTGTTGAATAAAATGGAATGCAGTTACAGATGTAGTGTGAACTTTCCCCTCCTAAAGTCTAGTTTTTACAGCTCCTAAACTCTATAAAAGGGAGCTCAATTTATGTTGTAATGGCAGAGTTGAGTTTTAGAGAGAATTGAAAGCTGAGAGCTTTTGTAGAGTTCAGGAGTGAACTCCATCGGTTCCTGTACCATTTTGGTATCAGAGCCTGGTTCCAGAGAGAGGGAACCGCCTGAAAAACATCCGGGGAAGTGAAATTCAAAGAGAGGCAAAACAGAGGTTCACTGCCCTCTCGAAAATCGCACTTTTAGACATTTTTCAGTCAAACGGACGTCATCATTACGCTCAGGAGGCCGGAAAAACTTGGAATAGAGTTTTTCCCTTGAGAAAAGGAGTCTCCACGCGCCTCGTTGGAATCTGGAACGCGTCACCGGAATAGTAACCGTCGTCACCGGAAATCTGGAGGTTGAAGACGACCACGTCATCTGCCACGTCACCTGACCAGGCAGCGACACGTCACCCAACTCAGACTCTGACACGTGTCACAGTCTGCCACATCACATGTCCCAGTCAACCAAACTTTCGGTAATTGCATTTTGGCCCCAAAATTTTGCCGAATTGCATTTTTTCCCCAAATATTTCGAAAATTACATTTGTGCTCCAAAATTACAGCTTTTGGCCATAAATTTGCAAAAATTACAGTTTTAGCCCAGAAACTTTCAAAATTTTCAATTTAGGCCCTGAATTTTTCTGAAATTGAGATTCTGCCCCTAAACTTTTTAGAAATTGCAATTGTACCCCTGAACTTCCTAAATTACAGATTTAGCCAGATAAATTACCTTTTTTACCCCTTAAAAAGAGCTATTCCTTCCCCACCCCCTAAACTTGGAGTCTAGGCTTCAAAATGCCTCCAAGATGCAGAACAGTTTACGAAGTGGAGATAGATGAGTTGAGACGCAGATTACAACAACTGAAAAATACTGTAGAGCTGCAATAGTTGAAACATCGACTACAGCAGTTGGAAGCTACTGTAGAGCTGCAACAAACTTCATTTGATGAACAAAGAGAAGTACTTAGTGAAAACAAAGAGGAAGCCATCTTTTATGACACCGAGCCGATTTATGATGTGGCGGTTACATCAGAAGATTTAGAAGAGGCTTTGGAGATTAGGCAAAGTCTTCACACAGCGGTAGTTAAGAAAGACCCTTGGCTATGCAGCAACATCTTTTGCATTGCCCAGGATGATGATAAGGAGAAGCTGACCGTTGCTTTTGAAACCGAACCAGTATATGACGAAGAGATTACACCAGCCGACCAAGGGGAGATTTTACTAATTAGTCAAAGCCTGCACATAGCTGAAGTCAAGGAGGAACACGAAGTGATGACAGCCGAAGTCCAGATGATGAATCCCAATCAAACAAATGAGAAACCTCCATTTAAAGCTACTCATAACACTCGATCCAATAACTCTTCACATTTAACAATCTCACTTAATAAGAAGCAGGATGATATAAATGAAAGGGTTAAACATGAGCTGTACGGATAAACTTGTTCCATAAGCAAGATGCCACGAAACAAACGTCGGAAACAACAAATCTTTAATGTGGGAGACTTGATTTGTATTCATCTGAGGAAAGAGCATTTTCCTAAACAACCAAACGCCAAGTTATCTCATCTAGCTGATAGTCCATTGAAGTTTCCACCTTCAATGTTGCTGATTTATCGTCCTATCTTAACGATGATGGTGAAATTGACTCAAGGGCGAGTCATGTCCAACCCGGGGAGAATGACGTAGAAAAAAACAGAGGGAAATACAGCAGCACTGAAAGTAAGAAACAGAGAAGTAGTTTTCGTTGAAAAACAGGGAGTAGCAGCCTTTGTTGAATAAAATGGAATGCAGTTACAGATGTAGTGTGAACTTTCCCCTCATAAAGTCTAGTTTTTACAGCTCCTAAACTCAGCTCAATTTATGTTGTAATGGCAGAGTTGAGTTTTATAGAGAATTGAAAGCTGAAAGCTTTTGTAGAGTTCAGGTGTAAACTCCATTGGTTCCTGTACCATATGGTGGGAGAATCTTAAGCGAAAGTGGGCATGAGAAGGAAAATCCAAGATCAAGACCTGGGAGAAAATGAAGCGTCAACTTACCAGGAAATTCATACGAGAACATTATCATCAGGAAAATTTCATTGAATTGCAGAATCTTCGACAAAAATCATTGTCCGTCGAAGAATATACCAGGGAATTTGAGAAACTTATCATGAAATGCGACATTCAGTAGAAAGAAGAGCAGCCGATAGCTCGTTATCTCACAGGCTTGAATGCTGACATAAACCATCCGGTCCAACTTCTGCAGTATTGGACTTTGGATGATGTGGTTAGGCTAGCAATTCAGGCCGAGAAGCAGGTCCCTAAAAGGTCTCCTTTCCAACCTTCTTCTTCTAGGGGATATATTGAGACTCGTAGAGCAGAATTTTAGTAGACCAACCGCCAAGGCAAACCACAGCCAGGCACTTTGCAAAGACAAAATCCAAACCAGGGCTCTAGTTCCAAGATGATTAAATGCTTCAAATGACAAGGACTCAGTCGTATTGTAGCAGATTGTCCTAACTGAAGGGTTGTCACCATTAGAGAAGGTCAATCATATGAAATGCCTAATGAATATGATGAAGAGGCCGCATTTGACGAAATTGAGCCAGTATATGATGAGGAGGTTACACCTGCAGATCAAGGAGAATTATTAGTGATTAGACACAGTTTAAATACAGCTATCATCAAAGAAGAACCTTGGTTACACCGCAACATTTTTCACACCCGTTGCACTGCTCAGGGTAAGGTTTGTAATGTCATCATTGACAGTGAGAGCTGTGAAAATTTCGTGTCAAATTATATGATGCGTAAGTTGAAGATACCAACGCATGATCATCCGCACCCTTACAAACTTCACTGGCTTAACACGGGGAATGAGGTAAGCATTTCTAAGCAGTGCCTTGTTTCTTTCTCTATTGGGAAAGAGTACTCGGATTAGGTTTTGTGTGATGTTGTACCTATGGACGCATGCCACCTTCTTCTGGGAAGACCTTGGCAATATGATCGATGTGCACAACATGATGGGCGTGCAAACACCTATTCATTCACTAAAGATGGAGCCAAGATCAAGTTAACACCTACCCCCTTATGAACTTAGCAAAGCCTAGTGGGAAGATAAGCCATTGGTAACCTTGCTGATGAAGGAAGAAATCAAGATGATTAAACCTGAAGCCCAGCCGATAAGTCTCATCTTAGTCTTCGAGACGAATGGCGAATCCACTATTTCACCAGAAGTTATGCCTTTGTTAGCTAAATTTCCAGATGTGACAGCCGATGAGTTACCAACCGGGTTGCCACCCATACGAGATATACAGCACGCCATTGACTTTATTTCAGGAGCAGCTATTCCTAATAAGCCTGCTTACAGGATGAATCCTCAAGAGCATGCTGAGGTTCAACGTCAAGTTGAAGAATTCTTAAGAAAGGGTTGGTTCGAGAAAGTGTTAGCCTTTGTACTGTGCCTGTACTATTAGTACCCAAGAAAGATGGGAGTTGGAGAATGTGTGTTGATTGCCGAGCTGTTAACAAGATTACTATCAAGTATCGATTTCCAATACCCTAACTTGATGACATGTTAGATCAGTTGTATGGTGCCACTATCTTTTCTAAGATCGATCTCCATAGTGGCTACCACCAAATTCGAATTTGGCCAGGAGATGAATGGAAGACAGCTTTCAAGATAAGAGATGGCTTGTATGAGTGGAATGTGATGCCTTTTGGATTATCCAATGCCCCTAGTACATTCATGGGCCTGATGAACCAGGTATTATGACCCTTTATCAGCAAATTTGTTGTTGTCTACTTTGACGATATCCTTATTTACAGCAAGAATCGGGAAGAGCACTTTGATCATTTACGACAAGTCTTGCGAGTCCTGCGAGAGCAGAAGCTTTTCACCAATCTCAAGAAGTGCACCTTTCTTGCTCAAGAAATAGTTTTCTTGGGATATCTCATCACGCTAGAAGGTATTCGAGTTGACCCGAGCAAAGTTGAAGCCATCAACAGCTGGCCAGTTCCATGATCTATACAAAAAGTTTGAAGCTTCCATGGATTAGCTTCTTTCTATAGGAGATTCATCCGTAATTTTAGTTCTATTGCTACACCTCTTACAGATTGCACTAAGGAAGACAAATTCCAGTGGACAGAGCAAGCTTAGAGAAGTTTTGATAAACTAAAGAAGCGTTTAACTAAAGCTCCCGTACTAGCGCTCCCAAACTTTGATCAGGTGTTCGAAGTTAGCTGTGATGCTTCCAATACCAGAATTGGTGTTTTCTTAAGCCAAGACAGTCATCCTATTGCCTTTTTCAGTGAGAAACTCAATGATGCTAAGCTCAAGTATTCTACTTATGACAAGGAGTTCTATGCCATAGTCCGAGCCCTACAACATTAGAGTCAATATCTCATGAATAAAGAATTCATACTTTTCTCATATCATGAAGCTTTGAAATATTTGAATTCTCAACAAAAGATCAGTCGCAGGCATGCTCGATGGAGTGAGATTTTACAATCTTACCCCTTCCTCATTAAGCACAAGGCTGGCATCTTAAACACCGTGGCTGATGCTCTTAGCCGTTGACATATGTTACTTACAACACTACTGACTAAGGTTATCAATTTTGACCTTGTCAAGGATCTGTACCAAGATGATCTTGACTTTTGCAGAATTTGGAAAGCTACTGCCAATCATTCCATCAGTATTATCGACATGATGGGTTTTTATTCCGAGGGAAAGCCCTCTGCATTCCTCAAGGATCCTTAAGAGAGGCTATCATCTGGGAAGCTCACGATGGAGGGTTAGCTGGTCATTCGGCAGAAACAAGACGGTCGCTCTTGTCAAGGAAAATTTCTATTGGCCCAGACTCGAACGAGATGTTAACCGCCATGTCCAGCGTTGCAGAATTTGCCATATGGCTAAAACCATAAACCACAATGCAGGGTTATATCTTCCATTACCAGTCCCTGAAGCGCCATGGGAAGATGTAAGCATGGACTTTATTCTTGGTTTACCAAGAACACAAAGAAGGAATGATTCCATTATTCAAAGATGGCTCATTTTATTCCATGCCAAAAGACCAACGATGCAGTAGAAGTTGCAGATCTATATTTCAAAGAGATCGTTCGTCTTCATGGCATCCCTAAAACCATTACTTCTGATCGTGATGTTAAGTTTCTTAGCCACTTTTGGAGGATACTGTGGAGCTCCAATTTAGTAGTTCCAGTCATCCCCAAACGGATGGACAAACTGAAGCCATTAACAGAATCCTTGGCAACCTTTTTCGTAGCTTTGTGGGCAAGAATTTAAAGCAGTGGAATCTCATACTTGCACAAGTGGAATTTGCCTATAATAGTTCTGTCAACCAAGCAACCGGGAAGTGCCCATTTGAAATTGTGTATGGTACCCAACCTTTTCAACCTTTAGATTTGACACCTTCACCTGATAATCGGCAATATAGCTCTGATGCTGAACCGCAAGCGAAAGACATCAAGAAGCTGCACGAACAGGTTCGTGAAAGAATCCACAAACAGAACTCTAGAATCAAGATACCAAGAGACAAGCACCGGAAGCAGCAGATCTTTAATGTGGAAGATTTGGTTTGGATCCATATGAGAAAAGAACGCTTTCCTAAACAACCAAATGCCAAATTATCTCCTCGAGCTGATGGCCTATTCAAGATTGTGCAACGGATCAATAATAACACATATAAGGTCGAGCTACCAGGTTCCTATGGTGTGTCTGCTACTTTCAATGTTGCTCACTTGTCACCCTACCTTGACGATGAAGGCGAAATTAACTCGAGGGCGAGTCCTGTCCAACCCGAGGAGAATGATGCAGGGATGCCGAAAGGAAAATGATGCAGGGGCGCCGAAAGGTGGAAAAGCAAGCACTAACGCTGAAAGTAGATGGTTCATTATTTCCTTGTAACCCCATCCCCATCATGATGTTTCTGTATTGAATGTGGCACTCCTCTATAAATAGGAGGCCATTTGTAGTGTGAGAGGCACACTTGAGTTTCAATAACAATTGAGTTTTAAGAGTTCTAGAGTGAATTCTTTGGGTTTCTATACCACACAATCTTATTCATCTATAACGGTAAATTTTATTCATGTAAGTTTAAATACCAAGTACCTCTATTTACATCTTTATAAATCAATATCAACATATCTACACCGTACATATTATGTCAACCTGATTTTCATTTTTAAATCATGATTAAAGGACCTGATGCTTGTATATCAGTTGGTACTTGTGCAGAGTGTTGAAAGCATCCAAGAAGAGACTGCAACAATGGAAGCTAAAATGAAGACTTCCTCCATTTATTCACACTTAGAGGGCTCACAGTCAGGTCCATCTACTATGGTAAGTTTTGTACATATAAGTTCAAATACCAACTATCATCCATTACTTCTGTATAGATCAATACCAGAAAATTAATTAAATCTACAATTCTACACACACACACACACAAATTTTGCTACAGAAGGAATTGAGCAGTGTGTAAAAAAAAACTACCATCATTAATGAAGTTATCTTAATATGCAATTTATATCTTTTAGTAATTTACATTTATAAAGATACTAAGGAGGAGGTTGGCAAAGCAGTTCTCGCTTTACCTGCAACATCAACTTTACTTGATCTTAAGGCAGTCAGAATGTCATCTCCAAGCTCTTGATAAATCAAATTTTAATTATCTTTTTACTTAAAACCTAGAAATAGGACAAGAAGTTTTTAAACTGATTTTTCACTTTGCGCTATGTAGACTACCAAAGAAACAAGAGATATCAATGTTCAATATGGACTTAAATCGGAGAAGGCTGAAATGGCTAACTTGTTAACATACTCCTGTGATTTTAAACCCAATATTCTCATGAAGGACAACAGAAGCGTTCAGGATGTTTTTCCCTCTTCCCATCATCGTAAGCGTCTTTCTTTCTATGATGATTTCAAATTCTCTATCACTCATGTACTAACTTTCTTGGATCTATACATGTCAGAATCACAAACTGTTGTTGCTGGCCTTTCTTCTTAGGTGTTAGAGATTGATGTGTGGTTATACTAGAATAATTGATAAGATTCATAATGATCATGAATATCTTATTAATAATATATGAGAATTTTTTATCCCAACACATCACGTAGTTGGAAATAAAAAATTAACATGTATTTGGAAATGCAAAACCAGAGAAGGCTACCGAAGCAAAACTAGACAATTTTATGCCTCCTACCCATCATAAGTCCCCTGCTTTACTTTGTTTCATTACGAAACTCCATGTAGGTTTTGTTAATATATAAACAACGTATGTGCAATGTGAAACAGTTCTTGTTTAAATTCTACATCATTGTTAATATATAATCAAGCTTATCTTTTTTGTATTTCTATATAATATTGAGAAGATTCTGCATAACTTAGCCTACATGCTCACATGTTGATGTCTATTAACGGAGTTTAAAAAATAATAAGTGCCAAGAATAGACCCTTTAGAGTGTAAGAGTGTTTGCTTGAGCGCTGTGTTATGAGTGAAACATAATGCATATGATCAAGACCAACTAATATTTGCCTATAATGAAATAAATAATAGGACGATGTATAAATAAATTTGGTTTTATATTGAATACATAGTTGTGACTTCTGCCAATTGCTTGATGCAAAGATTAAAATCAACATTTCTCACATTTTATTTATATAAATGCCACCGTTCACATTTTTTACAATGTCCTCTCAACAATAGGTGTGAAAATTCTGATACAGAAATGTTTTTACCCCTTTGCTAGTAGTGGTTTTCTCTCTCCTTTTTGAATGTTTTTTTTTATCGATGTTCTGTAATTTTGAAGAACAAAAATAGAAGTTAAATGAGCTTTTTTGTGGGAAAGACATACGTTACCAGATAGATTTGATATAATTTTGATTCGTAGGTACAATAAAGTCAAAATTAAAACCCTGAACATCATCAATTGCAAATTTATTGCGTATATCATTATCAAATTTAGGAATGTTATTATGAAATTTTTGCGTTAATGTCCAATAGTGAAACAAGCTTTTTTTTTTAAAAAAAAAAAAGGCAATCTGCCTATTAAAAAATAGAAAATTAGTTTTATAGCATTTCATAGTCAAATTTTGAGAGAGAAAACGGATTTATTTAACTTATATCCAGCAATTTATTGCTGGCTACAATAATTTATAACTGATCTTTCAACTATTTATTTACATGAACATTTTAAGGAAAATGATAATTAAGTAATTAATTTACACATATAAATATTAAGGAAAATGAATATAAATATTATAGGTTTTGTTAATATATAAACAACGTATGTGCAATGTGAAACAGTTCTTGTTTAAATTCTACATCATTGTTAATATATAATCAAGCTTATCTTTTTGTATTTCTATATAATATTGAGAAGATTCTGCATAACTTAGTTTACATGCTCACATGTTGATGTCTATTAACGGAGTTTAAAAAATAATAAGTGCCAAGAATAGACCTTTTAGAGTATAAAAAATAAAAACTTAGTTTACATGCTCACATGTTTATCAAATTTAGGAATGTTATTATGAAATTTTTGTGTTAATATCCAATAGTGAAACAAGCTTTTTTTTAAAAAAAAAAAAAAGCAACCTGCCTGTTAAAAAATTGAAAATTAGTTTTATAGCATTTCATAGTCAAATTTTGAGAGAGAAAACGGATTTATTTAACTTATATCCAGCAATTTATTGCTGGCTACAATAATTTATAACTGATCTGTCAACTATTTACATGAACATTTTAAGGAAAATGATAATTAAGTAATTAATTTACACATATAAATATTAAGGAAAATGAAAGCGCAAAACCCCTCAAATTTCGAAACGCAAGTGTTGGTGCAAGGCTCAGAGGTCCCAGGAAGCACATGCATGCTTTGTTATTGATTTGAGGAACAGCAAAACAAGGCATAAAATCTTTTTTTAAAACATTTCTAAGCCTTTTGATTTTTTTTAATTAAAAAAGTGAGCATGCCTAGTTAGAATATAATATTTCAGACAACAGGTCAAAATGGGAGTGCGATAATCTATACATTTTATTTTTTTATAGGAGGATGTATCATATAAAATTTGCCACTTTTATAATAAAACCAAACGAATCGCGCCTAACATATTGATTAATAATTCATTATTGCGTATGGCACACATTTTTATTTGAAATATTATATCAAAATTCGCAATTGGATGTTTAAACAAGCAAAAGGAAGTACGAAATTGGTTTAACTCACAAATTGATAGTAAATAAATTGAATGGCCAAATAATTCATCATCAACAAAACAATAATAGTATAAGCTGAGTCCAGGAAAATTAACTTCATGACTCGATCGCCCATTGCCTAATTCGTTTCGCAGCTAATTGGCCTGAGATTCGATCTTTCTCCTTCGACAGAGCCTAGCTTTCTGGGATATCTTAAAATCTCTCTCTCTCTCTCTCTCTTATGTTTACGAAAACACTCCCATTAGTGGTTTCTCAGTATTAAGATTAATAATGCTACATTCTGTTCTTAATATAACACTTATAAACTTTTTTATTTTGATTATAGCCAAGGCTCTGCCGTCTCCTTCATCACATGACATTACTCCAGCGCCAGCAAAGGCCATTATAGAATGCTTCAAAGCCTTGGCAAACACATCAGGTTATATAATTTCATATTCAAATTTTGAAAGAGTAAAAGTATTTATTTAACTTATGGCTCGTTTGGTACACAGAATTCATTTTGATGGATATGGAAATGGATATGGAAATGGAAATGGAAATGGAAATGGAAATGGAAATGAGGTTTAAAAGTATGTTTGGTATGCCGTGGAAATGAGATATAATTTTTAGATGAAAACACCTAAAAGCCCTTCAAAATAAAAAATCTTTTTTTTTAAATTCTTCCCTCTCCAAATTTGCAGAGGTCGTCGTCAAAACTGAAGGAGGGGAAATCATCGTCGTCGAGCTGTAGCCTGGTGGGTCGCTGTCGAGCTGCAACCTCGTAGGTCACCGTCGAACTGCAGCCTCGTAAGTTGAAGAGGAAGTCGGAGATTGGGATCTCATACTGTCACCGTCGCAGATCGTCGCATTATCATCGTTGTCGCCGGAGGTCACCATCATTGTTGGTCTGAAGGTGATGAAGGCAAAGGGCTGATTTTCCGATAACGTGCTTGAGTCCTTCCGTCGTGAACATTCCCAGCTTCCGTCGTGCTTCAGCCTGCTCGTCGTGCTCACCAGTCGCTGTCGTCGTGCTTCAGCTTGCTCACAGCTTCTCAGTCTTGTGTCTCGTCGTGCTCGCCGGTCACTGTCGTGGGTCACCGTTGCCGTCGTGGGATGTCATCGTGGGTCACCGTTGTTGGAGAGCTTCAGCTTCGTGGAGGTCGCCACCGTCATTGATGGACGAGGTTACTGTGTCGCTGTCGTGGGCTGAGAGGTGAGTGACAGAGGGTAAAATGGAGAGAGCTTGCATGGAATTACAAAACTGAGCTATCTATGTGGAAATGAACTCCATCAAATTTGATGGAAATGAAATCCATATGGAAATTATTTCCATGCTACCAAACAAACATTTTGTTGGAAATCAATTCAATTTTCATTTCCATGTGTGCCATTTCCATTGTACCAAACGGGCCCTTATATCCTGCAATTTATTACTGGCTGCAAAATTTATAACTGATCTTTCAACTATTAACATGAAAATTTTAAGGAAAATGATAATTAAGTAATTTATTCATATAAAAACTCGTTAAAGAAATGGTAAATTTACAGTCCTGCAACTCCCAAATTTTTCTCTGACATGGCCCTTGAAGTAACAAACAAACTAGAACGACTAAAACACCTTAGTTATTTTTAAACTAATCAATTACGGACGTAGAATAAAATAATATATAATAATGGGATTGTATTAAAAAAATTCCAAGCGGGACAAGAGTGAATAGCAACATTTTGAATAATGTTGTTTGAATTCATTCTTTATTGACACTTTAGACAGAGTGATTTTTTTCACAATCTCCAATGTATAGTTTTTTTTTAAAAAAAAAATGATTTCATTATTATCTATTTTCTTAGACAAAACCTTTTTGTTGATATCCGAGAGTGTATATTATTTATAACATTAAGACCTTTCTCAGTAATATTACCAGTTCACTATGATAGTTAAAACCTCAGAATTCTCTAAAAACATCAGATTTCGCAGTTCTCTTCTGTATGATGTGTATGTGCTCTATTTTGCTAGTAAGCACATATTGGCATTGCTTCATCAGTGCAAGTTTTCTCTCACTTTGTTAATTGTTTCGTGATTCACAACTTTTTTAAAGCGATTTGATTTGAACTGTAGAACTGAAAAGGAAGACAACTCGATCTTCTATTGAAGGAATCGTCAAGCAATCTACAAAAAGAGGTAAGTTCATCACTTTCTCCTTTTATTTTTGTATTTAATATCATGTTTTTTTTCTGAGACTAAAAGGGAAAGTTCTTTTCACTACGTTACTCATATATTTAGTTTTATGATTTATATTATGATAAATAATTTGTATGTAAACCCCATTTTTTAATGATTGTGAATATTTTTAACTAGATAAATAATCTTTTCATAAAATGAGGATAGGGTGATTAAAATGAAGATGCTGAGATGAATGTGTTATCATACTATAATGAATAAGATTTGTAGTGATTATGAATATCTCATTAATAATATAAGAATTTTTTAGACCAACACAGCACCTAATTGTAAATAAACAAATGAACGTGTACTTGGAAATAAAAAATTAGAGAAGACTACAAAAGCAAAAGTTGATGATTTTATGCCTCGTACTGATCATAAGTCCCCTCTTTTACTCTGTTTCATTAAGTTTTTGTTAACACATAAACAAACTAATGTGCAATGTTGAACAATGCTTGTTTAAATTCTACAGCATTGTTAATATATAACCAAACTTCTCTTTTCTTTCTTTTTTTTCCATATAGTATTGAGAAGGTTCTGCAGGACTTAGTTTGCATGCTCACATGTTGATGTCTATTAACAAATTTTTTTAAAAAAAATAGCAAGTGCCAAGAATAGACCCTTTCAAGATTTAAGAGTGTTTGCCTGAGCATTTTGTTATGAGTGAACCATAAGTCATATGATAAAGACCAACTAATATTTGCCTATAATGAACTAAATTATGTGACAGAGTTTAAACTATGATGTATAAATAAATTTGACCTTATATTCAATACATAGTTATTACTTGTGCTAAATTAGATTATTTTTCACTAGTATCACCAACCGAACTATCACCATCTTATATCTTATGAAAGAACAAAGTAAGAATGTTGAGAGCAATCAAATAATGTGTAAAGTTATTCGAATCTTGAAAAAATCACGCTAACGTATTGATTAATAATTCATGATTGTGTACGGCATTTGAAATATTATATCAAATTCACAAGTGGATGTCTAAGAAAACAAAAGGAAGTACGAAATTGGTTTAACTCGCATATTGATAGTAAATAAATTGAATAGCCAAATAATTCATCATCAACAAATCAAAGATAGTGGGTCCGTTTGATAAAGTAGTAAAAAAGTACTTTTATCATTTACGAGGTAAATGTGTGAAGAAAATTATCTCGTTTTATGAAAAAACACTGTTAAACGTGTTTTTTGGATGTTGAAAAACTTTCCCAAACATCCCCGTATAAGCAAGTCTAGCAAAGTTAACTGTAACTCGAGATTTTTCTCTGACATGGTCCTTGAAGTAACAAACAAACTAGAATGACTAAAACACCCTAGTTATTTTAAAATTAATCAATTAGGGACATAGAATAATATATATATATATATATAAAATAATGGGATTGTCTTAAAAAAAAAATTCCAAGCGGGACAAGAGTGAATACCAACATTTTGAATAATGTTGTTTGAATACATTCTTTATTGACACTTTGGGCAGAGTGATTTTTTTCACAGTCTCCAATGAATAGTTTTTTTTAAAAAATGATTCCATTATTATCTATTTTCTTAGCCAAAGCCTTTTGTTGAGATCCGAGAGTGCATATTATTTATCACATTCATACCTTCCTCAATAATATTACTAGTTCACTATGACAGTTAAAACCTCAGATTTATCTGAAAACCTCAGACTTCACAGTTCTCTCCATATGCTATGTATGTGCTCTATTTTGCTAGCAAGAACATATTGGCATTGGTTCATCATTTCAAGTTTTCTCTCACTTTGTTAATTGTTTTGTGATTCACAACTTTTCTTTTTAAAGCAATCTGATTTGAACTGCAGAACTGAAAAGGAAGATAACTGGATCTTTTATTGAAGGAATCGTCAAGCAATCTGTGAAAAGAGGTAAGTTCATCACTATCCCTTTTTATTTGTGTGTTTATATCATAAGTTCTGTCTTTTGCTTCAGTCCTAAGACTAAAAGGGGAAGTTCTTTTCACTATGTTACTCATACATTTAGTTCTACAATTTATATTATGATAAATAATTTACATGTAAACCCCATTTTTTTGAACAATTGTGAATATTTTTAATTAGATAAATAATCTCTTTGTAAAATGAGGATAGGGTGGCTAAAATGAAAATACTGAGATGAATACTGAATAAGATTTGTAATGATTATAAATATCAGATTAATAATATATGAGAATTTTTTACACCAACACAACACCTGATTGGAAATAAACAAATGAGCATGTACTTGGAAGCAAAACAATTAGAGAAGGCTACAGAAGCAAAACTTGATGATTTTATGCCTCCTACTGATCATAAGTTCCCTGTTTTACTCTGTTTCATTAAGTTTTTGTTAATATATAAACAAATTTATCTGCAATGTTGAACAGTGCTTGTTTTAAATTCTACAACATTGTTAATATATAACCAAACTAATCTTTTCTTTTCTTTTTCTTTTTCTATATATTATTGAGAAGATTGTGCATCATTTAGTTTGCATGCTCACATGTTGATGTCTATTAACAATGTTTAAAAAAAATAGTAAGTGCCAAGATTAGACCCTTTTAGGATTTAAGTATGAAAAAAATATTCAATTAATGCATTTCGATCGGCCTTAAAGACAACACAACCATCAGTATGAAACAGAGCATGTAGATGTAGAAGAAGAGCATACAAGCTTGAGATTAGGGGTTTTACAACTAAGAAGATAGGTAAGTCACAATTAATTAATAAAAAATGGTTGAATTAATTGATGAGTCCCTGTGTATAATTAAATCACAAACAAGTTTTGCTCTATTTCTTGTTCAGAGCTGGAAAATAGGTTCATTCTATTCTTTAATATAAGATCATTATGCAATTGATATAAGAACAGGAAGAATATAGGTGGAGAGATTAAGGATAGAGATTTGCATTAAATGTATGATTATATTTAAACTTCCACCGTTACATAAAAAAGGTTAATACAATATTGATATATATATATATATGTCAATATTGTCATTTTGGTTTTAGTTCCTTGGATCTTCAATAATGTAAAGCTATTTGCAGTTCTCATACTGATATTGTTTTTAACAATAAATAAATCAATATACAATTTCACGTGTAATATTATATTTTTAATGTAATGAATCAAATCCAACTTTAATCATCAGATTTTGGCTCCAATAAGTCAAGATGCCATGTCTCCAAATAAGACAATGAGATATTTCCATTTATCAATAATATTATGACTTTAGTTTATCTTTTGATAAAAGTATTCGTCATTATCAACCCCTTTCAATATCAAACCAAAACATAAGTTTAAAAAAAAATATGACGAAGTATTTGTTTGCTCTTCTTTAGGTCGCCCCCACCATATGCCATGCCTGTTAGAGGAGTTGCTACTTTTATATATGTTTCAATTGATTACAATTACAATCACGATCATACTCCAAGTAACTAGTATGAATCCAGGCAAAAGGAACGAAAAAGAGTAGTAATGATTGTCACTAACTATACCAATGTGAAACGAATAATGCACCACACACACACCATTATTGGTGTCGGCAGCTCCAATAAGTGAAGATGGCACGTTATTTATTAAATATTTCGATTATAAATAATATTAGTGCTCTTTCTTTTGATAAAGTCCTCATCATTTCTGCTCAAAAGTACATTTTCTTTGTTTCAATCATACTTAAAACTTGTTCAAGAGCTTCCCATTGTAACCCTTCTTTGATTAACATCTCTCTCTCTCTCTAATATATCCTCACAGTCATATGTCATTCTAATATCTCATATTGGCTTCGCTTACCTCTGCTTCCACTCTGCAATTGCTTCACTTCCAAACACTTCACTTTCATGGCTCTTCAGGTATTTGTTCTTTTAACTTAATAAATTAAATGTTATGATATTGTTTTTCTGTTTTATATATATATATATATATATATATGAAATTATTCGTTATGATCCAGATCCCTTTCTGCACATAATGAAACCACACATTTGAGATTCATCAACTTTTCAGGTCAAATTGAAATTCTCAAAAAACTTTCTTTTAGGAAACTATGAGATTGGTTTTCTACAAACAATTCATTTGTAAATTGAACATTTTTCTGCTCAAACAAATAAAATTTGGTGGAAAATCGAAGAGAACTAATCTAGAGTTTATAATTAATTTATCAAATTGGTCCTTGAAAGGAAGAGCAGGGAGAGATAAATATTGGGTATAAACATGATGTTTTCCTACAAGGTGCTGGAAAATCCTGAATTTTTACTCCATCTCATATTAAGAGTCGCAAAATAAACTGAATAAGTAATCAAGTTTCTCCATTATTGCAGCTTTGTGTTTGGTGATTTGTTGGTGTTTATGGCTCATTCACTTCTCTTTTACTCCCACACTGCAATTTCTTTTCTTCCAAACCGTTCAATCGCATGCCATTTTTGAGGTATTTGAAGTCATCTAATTTTTATGTCATTTATTAATTACATTTCAACTTTTCATCATTTTCTTCCTAAAGTTAATTTAAATTCCCTACATTCATACTTAATGTTGATCAGACACTAAGCAGACAATAAGTTTAAATTGAATAAACACAATTGAAATTAAATATAAATAAATAGTTCAAACATGCTCACATCCTTAAATCAGTTGATAGCAACTCTATATATAAAGAAAATTAGCTACATGTGGTTTTAATCAAATTCTAGTAATATTAAGATTCAATAAAAGTATAAAAAAAGAAGAATATAGACTAGGAGATGATGCTACGATATGAACTCTCCTGACTAAGGGTTTGTTTGGTAGCCACTTTTGAAACTTAGGTTTGATTTCAAAACCTAGGATTTACCTCAAAACCGAAGTTTTGTCCAAGCAAATTTTTTTTCCCAAAAGCTATTTTGGTTACAAAACTTCAGTTTGAAACCTAGGTTTTCTCTTTCATACTTTTTCCTCTTTCTTCTTTCCTACTTTTTCTCTCTTTCTCTTTCCTACTTTCCTCTTTCCTACCAACTTTTTTGCCTCGGAATCCATAAAAGCTAATAACTTTCCAAACATAAATCACTTTTCAAAACCTAGGTTTTGCCTTGAAATCTGTAAAAGCTATTTTCCAAAATCTATTCTCCAAACCTAGGTTTTACCTCATAATCTGTAAAAGCTATTTTTAAACTCACGTCGAAACAAGTTCTAAATAATATCACTCCTTCCTTTAAACAATATTCCTTCTTCTCTCCACGTTTAGCAACGGAAAACATAATGAATAATGAATAAAAGATTTAAAAGATCAGTAAAATTATCATTATGTTTTAATAATGGCCGATCTGGTTGTTATTGACTGCTGGTGAAATTGTTAATGGTAATCAGACCAACTATTGTTAGGATCTCGTAATTTTATAATCTTTTATTAACTAATTCCTCCTACAGAAAATTTTTCAATAAAATCTTTAAATTATGGGGTACCCTCCCCAAAAGTTATTCATGTACTTATCGAAATAAAACCCTTTTCACATATTTATTTTTGAATCTGTGATCGTTCTTCCAACGAACTTATCAAACAAGCCCAATGATGTCGGTAGCTCCATTCAGGGAAGATGGCAAGTTATTTATTAAATATATCGATTATAAATCACATTAATTAGTGCTCTCTTCCTCATCATTTCTGCTCAACAGTTTTCTTTGTTTTCATCGTATGGTCGGTTTGGATAAGTGAGGAAAGAAAAGAATTTTTGGTAGAAGAAGGAATTTTGAATAGAAGTTGAAAGATGTAATATAATTTAAATTTGAATACACGTTAAAAAATTGACTTTCTGTAAAAAGAAAAAACTGTTTGGATAAATTCTGTAAAAAGAAAAAACTGTTTGGATAAAACGTTGAATAAATGATTTCTAGAAGCGAATTAAAATAACATGAATATATACATATATATATATATTAGTTTAGACACACACACACACGATAGTTTTGAGGAAAAAGGCAATGGTACAAAATAAAAAATAGAATAAATGAAAATATATGTAAATCAAGGGCTTGTTTGGAACCAATTTTGATAATAACTTTTAGGAATTCCGAGGTAAAACCTAAGTTTTGAAGAATAGATTTTGGAGAATAGCTTTTACGGATTCTGAGGTAAAATTTATGTTTTAAAATGATTTATGTTTGGGAAGTTATTAGCTTTTACGGATTCCGAGGCAAAAAGTAGGTAGAAAAGAGGAAAAAGAAAAAGTAGGAAAGATGAAAGAAAAATAAAAAAAAAGTAGGAAAGGGGAAAATTAAAGAAAGAAAAAGTAGGAAAGAGAAATAAAAAGAAGTAAAAATGTAGGAAAGATGAAAGAGGAAAAACTAGGAAAAAAAGTACGAAAGAGAAAAGTTTGATTTCAAACAGAGGTTTTATAACTAAAATAAATTTTCTGAATTTTTTTTGTAATTGGACAAAACCTATATTTTGGGATCAAACCTAAATTTTTAAATTAAATATAGATTTCAGAAAGAGGAGGCAAATAAACCCTAAATATTATTGAAAAGTAAAATTCTTCAGATAAATAATAATATTAGGATGGAAGAAGAGGTTCCATTGTGACCCTTCTTTGATTAGGATTTGATTAGCATCTCTCTTAGGGAAGGGCGGGAAGATAAGGCAAATAAACCCTAAATATTATTGAAAAGTAAAATACTTGCTGGGTAGCGAGGGTTGTTAGGCAGCAGGGGCACTGTACTCTTAGGGAGGGGCCAATTGTTTAATGCTTTAGCAGTGGGGACACGTCTTCTCTACGTGGGCCCCAACACCTGTTCCTCTCATTTCTATCTCATGTTCTACCTGTCAGACTCTTTATCTGAAACTGCTTACCAAAAAACATAAAATAAAGAAGAAAGGGTAAAAAACGGAAATGGGAGAATCAGGGAAAAATTCCTTGAATTAATAAGAAAATGAAATCTCATGTCACGTAGTTTAAAAATTTAATTATATAGTGTTAAAATTCAATTGCATATATCTAAAAAGTTTTATGGTAAAGAATTTATGATTCAATTAATTATACATTCTTATTATTAGTTCGATAATTATACTTTTCAATTGTATGTAATATAAATATATTTTTTTATTTCATTTTTTAACATTTCATTTCTCCCTAATTTTAACACAAAATATAAAATAATCATATATATTAATGATCTTCATTTATTTATAAGTAATTTTTGTTCAAAAATCACTTCTCCAATATTAACTTAAATATAATGTTTCATGAATCTAATGATTTTTCTTAACGTAAATTCATT
Source organism: Vachellia pachyceras (assembly GCA_025593235.1). NCBI lineage: Eukaryota > Viridiplantae > Streptophyta > Magnoliopsida > Fabales > Fabaceae > Vachellia > Vachellia pachyceras. The sequence goes on along the minus strand of JANTPZ010020338.1, from coordinate 5,393 downwards.
CTCAGATTTATTGAAACATAAATAAAATATATTCTACCAAAAATTATTTTTTAAAATGACCAATAAGACTTTTTAAATAGGCACGTGTCTAATCTTACGTGTACGTCTACTTGTCAGACCTTTTCGTCCTTTTCTCAGTCTCTCTCTCCCGTCGTTGTCTTTTGTATTCATTGTTGTCTCTGTGCGCAAGAAACATCTTTCTCCACTCTTTATTCTTTCTCTGTCATCTACCACTTCACGGCCACTCTTCACCGTCCAACTCCTCCCACCGTCACTTTCCTCCGTCCTACCCTCAAGTTTGCTTCACTCCTCTTGGGAGATTCCTACCTTCTCTCCTCTTTCAGGTTCTTGAATCTGGTTAGTTCTTATTCAGATCTTTTTTGTTGTTATTTGGAAAGAAGGTTCTTATTACATATCTAAAATCCTGAGGAATAACATTGATCTTACTGACTCCAACGTCTGAAATTTATGTTTTGTGTTGCACAAACGAAAGGAATACTTCATGGAGAGAAAGAGTTAACAAGGAGAGAGTTTTAGAAAAAGAGAAAAAGAGGGATATTACGTATGAAATTATTCTCTTTGGTCCAGATCCTTCTCTGCACATAATGAAACCACATATCACTCAGTCAAAGAAAATTTAGTAAGAAAAGATTTTTTTAGGTCAAATTGAAATTCTCAAAACCTTTTTCTTTCAGACTATTAGATCGGTTTTCTACAAATAATTTAGTAACATTTTCTACTCTAACAAAATAAATTTAGTAGAAAAACCTAGATGATTAATTTAGAGTTGATAATTCTGGCAAAAAAAAATTTAGAGTTGATAATTAATTCAACAAATTGGTCTTTGAATGGAAGAGCGAGGATAGATAGATATTACTTATAAACATGATATTTTCCTATAAGGTGCTTGAGAATTAAGCATTTTTACTTCATCTCAAATTTGTAATGGCATTTTTTTCATTAAGTATCACGAAATAAACTAAATAAGAGATCAAGTTCCTCCATTTTTGCAGCTTTGTGTGTGGTGAGTTATTGGGTGTTTATGATGGCTCATTCACTTCTCTTGTGCTTCCTTTATGCAATTTCTTTGCTTCCAAACTGTCCAATGGCATGCCATTTTTGAGGTATTTGAAGTCATCTAATTTCTTTAGATCATTTATTAATTAAATTCCAACTTTTGATTATGCCCTGTGGTTATTTCTGACCTTTTGATTTTGTACTTTTTTTTTGTTATCCTACATGTTGTGATAAAACAAATAAATTTAAGAGCTCTCGATGAAAATATATTATTAAAATTAAAATTATTTCTGATCCCTAAATTTCTTTGAAATTTTATAAGAATTCCTATTATCTTTTAGTGAAAGTGACAAATAAAATAAAATGAATTTTTTATATAGAATAAAAACACTATAATCTGTACATTCAAAAATAAAAATATATAAAATAATTTGAATGTTGCATACAAAAATTCCAAGCGGGACAAGAGTGAATATAAACATTTGAACCCTGTTTGAATAAATTCTTTATTGACAAGTTGGGCACCGAGTGAATTTATTCACAATCTCCAATTTTTTGTTTCATTTCAGTTTTCATTAAAACAAAGATGGCTTCAATTGATGGACGATCTCTCCCCGAGGCTACTAAATAATGTAAACATCTACAGATAATATAAACATTTGGCGTAGAATGCCTTTTTGACAATTTGGGTGCTTTAAAGATAGATTTCAACCTTCGACCTTAAAATATTTAAAAGACTTGAGAAGATATTTCTTTTGTGCTGTCACATTTTGATGTTTGAGACTTGAGGGTATACAATATTTGAAGAGGGGGATACAGAAAAACGAAGAAGGTAATATTTTAGAAGTAATGATTGTCACTAACTATGCCAATGTGAAACGAATAATGTGACACCCACACACCATTATTTTTGAATGGAAACTGGGAACTTAACATAAAAACATGACGGTACAAAAAGGATAGAAGGGTTTAAAGCCCCTCCTCAACCACCAAATGTTGCACAAATGGTGGTGGATGATCAAAGAAACAGAAATTTCCATGGAAATCATGAGCTATCTTAGCTAGCCTATCCGCCTTAGCATTTTTCTCTCTCGGGACATGCTGAAACACCACATTCCAATCTTTAGATATTACCATTCTAACTTCATCAACAATATTCTTGAACGGATGAGCATTGTCACATCCTTAAATTGCTAGGTTGATCACCTCAATACAATCAGAAGTGACTTTCACATTCTTATAATCGCAATTCCAGTAGAATTGCAATCTGTGAATAATAGCAATAAGCTCTGCAATGGTTGGAGGAACAAGCGTGAGCTTACAGCTGAATTCACATATCCATATGTTGTCGCTGCCCTGGAGAACACCTCCACACCCGCTTCGCCGACGACAGAGCCATCTACCTCTAGTGAATAGTACCCCGGCCAACCACACCCTTATTGGTGTTGGCAGCTCCAATAAGTGAAGATGGCACGCTATTTATTAAATATTTCGATTATAAATACTATTAGTGCTCTCTTTCTTTTGATAAAGTCCTCATCATTTCTGCTCCACAGTACATTTTCTTTGTTTGAATCATAATTACTTAAAACTTGTTCAAGCGGTTCCATTGTAAACCTTCTTTGATTAGGATCTGATTAGCATCTCTCTCTCTCTCTCAATAATATATCATCACAGTCATATATCATTATAACATCTCATATTGCCTTCGTCTACCTCTGCTCCCACTTCCCAATTGCTTCCCCTCCAAACACTTCACTTTCATGGCTCTTCCGGTATTTGTTCTTTTAACTTAATTAATTAAATGTTATTATATTGTTTATCTGTTTTTATATATATGAAATAATTCTTTATGATCCAGATCCTTCTCTGCACATAATGAAACCACACATTTGAGATTTATCACTTAGTCAAAGAAAATGTAGTAGTAAAACTTCATCAACTTTTCAGGTCAAACGATGAGATCGGTTTTCTACGAACAATTCAGTCATAAATTGAACATTTTTTAGAGTTGATAATTAATTTATCAAATTGGTCTTTGAAAGGAAGAGCGAGGAGAGATAAATATTGCCTATAAACATGATGTTTTCCTACATAGTGCTGGAAAATCCTGAATTTTTACTCCATCTCTTATTTGTAATTGCATCTGTTCGTTAAATATCACAAAATAAACTGAATAAGTAATCAAGTTTCTCCATTATTGCAGCTTTGTGTTCGGTGATTTGTTGGTGTTTATGTTTCATTCACTTATCTTTTACTCCCATCCTGCAATTTCTTTGCTTCCAAACTGTTCAATCGCATGCCATTGTCGAGGTATTTGAAGTAATTTAATTTATTTATATAGTTTATTAATTAAATTTCAACTTTTGATTATGCCCTATGGTTATTTCTGACCTTTTGATTTTGTACTTTTTTGTTATCTTACATGTTGTGAGAAAACAAATTACATTTAAGACCTCTCAATGAAAACAAATTACTAAAACTAAAATTATTTCTGACCACTAAATTACTTTGAAATTTTACAAGAACTCCTATTATCTTTTAGTGAAAATGAAAAATAAAATAAAATGAATTTTATGTGTAGAATAAAAACACTAAAGTCTATACATCGAAATATAGACCATACATACGTAGCATATGAAAATAGGTGCATATGTGTGGGACCCGATGGGATGGCCCAATGGTCAACCCAGATATGATTTGGTTGAGATGTGCCTTCAGGGATTGAGCCTTCATGATCATACTTATGTAAAATAGTAATAAGGATTATTGTTAGTGTTGCCCCTAGTTTATTAAAAAATTGAGTAATTTCCACCCTTACTAACTAGCCGAGAAAGTTAATACTCCTATTCCACAAAATATATTTTAATTTGGAATTATTCAAAATTAAAATTATTTAATAAATAATCATAAGAGTAAGTCTTATTTTTTAAAAAAAGGATTGGTTTGAATAATTTAGAAAAAATAAAAAAAGAATATTCAAATATTTAGAAGCTGCATGAGAAATCTTAATTTAGATTATGTTACATACTTATAAAAGATTATACATCATCATAGATTTTTGTATTTTTAATTATCGCTTTTAGATTGTTGATTTTAATGCCATGTCCATTTTAGATGTCGTTTCTGGGGGAAGAATTTTTAACACAATTTGCCTTGAGATTGGTGGATAAAACCATTAAGGAAGTTAGGTATTTCCATCATTTTGGTGATCACATTCAGAAGTTTGTGTTAGAAAACAACAGTTTGGTTGCGAAACGAAATGAAGTCCAAAAATACATTGAAGATACCCAAAAAAATGAGAATCAAGTTGGAGATGATGTTCAAAATTGGATCAAGGAAGCCGATGAAGTAATTCAAGTGAACACTAGAATCAAGCAAACATGGTCTTATGGTTGGTGTCCTTATTGGAAATATCGACAAGGGAAGAGGTTGACAAAGAGGATACAAGCCCTTAAAGATCACACGGAGAAATGTCACTTCAATAAAGTGGCTCGTCTAGCTGAAGTTCCAGGTATAAAGTACCATGCTTCAAAAGACTTCATGGATTTTGAGAGTAGAAGGACAAAATTCAACCAACTTGTGGAAGCTTTAAAAGATGGAAATCATTACATGATTGGATTGCAAGGGATGGGGGGAACGGGTAAAACAACATTGGCAACACAGGTGGGGAAACAACTTGAAGGATCCAAAGTATTTGAGAAAGTCATCTTTGTTGTTGTGTCCAATCCTCCAGATATCAGCAAAATTCGTGGCGACATTGCAAGACCCTTAGGTTTGGATTTAGATCAAAGAGTTGAAGCAGATCATTCAAAGATTTTGTGGTCTAGACTTTCAAACAATCAAGGAAAACTACTTATAATATTAGATGATGTGTGGAAGGAGCTGAATCTTACAGAAATTGGAATTCCATCAGGAATTGATGACAAGAATTGCCATGTTTTGATAACCACTCGTCATTCAAATGTTTGTCAAGACATGAGATGTCAGAAAATAGTTCACCTACGCACATTGGGCGATGAGGATGCATGCCAACTATTTTTGTTTCATGCTGGAAGTGATGTTGATTATTCTCTTGCACAAGAATTTGTGAAGGAATGCGGAGGATTACCAGTTGCAATTGTAGCACTAGCTAGCACATTAAGAAATTGGCCTGTTGGAGAATGGAATGTAATTTTGACAACCTTACTTCATTCTAAGCCATTTGTTGATGTTGATGAAGATTTGGTGAAGGTTTATAACTGCTTAAAATTAAGCTATGACAATCTCAATAATGAGAAGGTCCAAAAGCTTTTTATATTGTGTTCGATTTTTCCGGAAGACTATGAATTTCCTATAAACCTTATTATTAGACTTGGTATAGGGTCGGGAATTTA
>JANTPZ010020336.1:0-18681 GCA_025593235.1 Vachellia pachyceras | reverse complement strand
GCGAGCGACCTCGCCGCGGGGCCCACCGGCAACCTCGCCGGCGTCCGGAGGGTCCACCAGAGACCGAAGGCTCAGGGCTGGCTCTGATACCACTTGTCACGGGGCCATTACCCTCTCCCCCAAAAGAGCTCTTGTGAGGGTGTGCAGCGCACCCGTTTATATAGCCCAGACCCTCCCGAGCCTCTCCGATGTGGGACTTTGACATAAAGTAGCTGCAATTCTTTAGTTCAGTTTCATGGAAATACATAGAATTAAATTCTAAGTAATAAAAGTGATGGACGTTTTAATGTATTAAGTTGAACGAATAGTTCACTTTATTTATTATGAACTACTGTGAGTGTGTTTGGAAATCCATTATAGCTGGTTTTTATGAATTTTGAGATGGTTTTTACAGATTTTGAAATGGATTTTTCTTGACTTGCGTGTACCGTTAGGGAAACGGTGTTTCTAAATAAGCCTGTGTATCTATATAAACTTTGGCTGTAGCTCATAAATAAAAGAGCGCAGTGAGAAACGATAAGGTATTTTCTCACTTTTGAGTGTGGCAAATAAGTGACCAGGAAAAGAAAAGGCAAAAGTAGTGTGATGAGCTCCTCACTTTCTTCTTTTCACTTTCTAGAGATGAAGGTGAGGGTAAAAAAGGTGTGGGCAAGTTGTGTGATTGAACATTGAAGATCTTCTTATTAGTCATTATAGATCACAATCTCCATCTCTTTTTCATCACAATATATATATAGAGAGAGAGAGAGAGAGCTCACCAATATTATATATCGCTTTCCCTTTTCTTGTATGCTTTTTCATAGATTGAATCCCTCTTTCCCTTTCCATCTCATATCTTCTGATACGTCAAACCATATATAGTCTCATCCCTTGGTGTGTGTATCTATGTATATCATGATGAAAGTTTACTTTGGAAGTCTTCAGTCAGGCAAGTTTTTCGAGTTTAAATGTTGCATTTGAAAGTTTTAACATGAAACGGTTTTTACTTTTATCGTTAAAAAGGTTAATGGTTAATGTTAATTTTTAACATTCAACGTTAGTTTTTTTTTTTTTACGGAGTGAGGTAACACTACTGCTGCATTTCGAAACTTCAATGGTTACATTGAACCTAAAAAAATGCTGAGGCAATATTTCTTTCAAGTGAAAATTTGGCAAGGTGAATGTGTTACCATCGGAGTCAATTGGAGGTAGCTCTGCCAAAAGCGGTTTTGCATTCAACATGGACTTGAGTTTGAGACATTGTGATTAATTGGCTAGAACCCTTTCCACTAGAATTAATGTTTGCCGGTATTTCATTCACATTATTATTAGCATTACACTACTTTTGGTCATTAATAAAAGTGTCAATTGATTTTTAGAGAGATTAAAAACTAAATAAATAATTTAATTATAGTATATATTCTGAAATATTTATATATACATATATCATTAGATCATCCATCAGTTTGTAAGTCAAAAAAATTATTTTAAATAAAAATGATAAATATATCAATTAATTACCATCTTAACATTTCAAAAATAGTTAAATAACCGTTATATTAAAAATCGAAATTAGTATATTCATCCTGTGAGTTTTTGACTCTGCTAGCAACTACTTACACACGCACACATATGTATAAGATAATTATTTAAAGCCATATGGAATGCCATAACTTGCTTTCCGAATGCTTAAATCCTTTGCCATATATACAGCTAACGTGGTCCAAGAAAATATATAGAGAGTTTTCCATGAAAAAGGTTTGGAGAAAATGAGAATTCGTGGGAATCAGGATTGCGATGTGTGTGTATTCTCTCAGAAGCATTAGGGAGACCAGAAAGCTTTTGTGGGGGGTAATCATACGTACTGTCTCCACTAGGGTATCAAATGCCCCAAACAAACCTCGACTATACTCAAAAGCTTTTATATTCATTCATGTGCTTCGTATTTCCGGAATAAGATTATCCTGTTAAGCATTTAATCTTTAATAAGTAGAGCTAATCAGATCTGGATTGTTCAAATCAGATCTGAACAGTTTAAATTTTTCTTTCAAAATAGTGATTCCAAATTAGATCTAAACGATCAAGATACATTAGCTCTTCCTACTAAGCATTTTGGTTAAGTGCGTAAACAGTTTCATATTTCCACTATCTATGATTCTTTATATTGAATGCATTTGACTTCTTTCTGCCGTTGTTGGAAGCTTGCCAGCCCTACAATCAACACTTGCCATGCCCTAGATAACGCGCTCCTTCCACCGGCTTCTTCTTCTTTTAATTTTCCATCTCTGCTATGTATCTCTTATTAAATAGAGAGAATGATCTAAATTATGCTCTGTGCTTACCAAATTTACAGTGTACTGATACTTTTTATGAATACAAATTTATTGGGCCATTATTCAATATATATATATCTACCCAATTAATGTAATTTGAATTCAGTTAATATGTCTCATGTTGTTAATTTTTACTCCATTTGTGTCTTGCACAAGTGTTAATATGTTAATCGTAATTACAATAATAAGATGCGAGAAAAAGATACTGATTTTGGCCATGAAGAAGATAATTGTATTCATTATACGGAACTACAATGTCAAACACTAATGTACAGAACCTTGTTTAGCTGATTTTTTTTTAAAACATTTTGAAGATTAATGGTGGTTGAGTCAGGTCACAAGAACTTCATATGACCCTTTACATATGTTTGAACTTTGTATATAAAACAAAAATCAAAATGAGAGATTTGCCTTTGTTTAGAGTTAACAATATTTAAATATGACTAGAAAATATTTTCAGATTTTTTTATTTAAACATCTCAGAGAAATAGAAAGAACAGTATTTGAGATCTGTCGGTCACATAATTTTTCGTTTTATAGGTTTTCACAAGGAGTATTCTCGCTAGCAGTAGTGAGTAATCTCCCTGTAATTAAGTATTGAAGGTATACGATAGATTCCACTAAGACTACCTTGACCCAGTTTATCATAGCGTTACAAAAGCACATTCATACAAGTTTAGGTAAAACTCATATCATATAATTACTTTATATACTATAAATTACATTGAAAAACTAGTTTTTACCATTAATCCTAACAGTCTCTTTATATCCAAAGGTTGATAATCTAATACCAATAAAAGTTGAATAACTTAGTTGGTAGGTTAATATTTTTATCTTTATAATTTTGATTCGATTGGAACTCTAAACAATTTGGTGGCAACTTATTCCATAAACTTTAGCTTGATATACTCAATCATACAGTACAACAAACTTTAGTACCCATGTTTTAGAATTCATATATATAGTAAATGTTCTTGGAGTCCTCGAAGAAAAAGGGTGTTCTGGGGTACTTAACGTCCAACATTCCATCTCCATTGGCTTTCTTATCCCTTTATTGATAATGCTTCTTTTGCCCAATAACCTATATCTAATCCATTTTCCTGAATCATTTTTCAACATTTAATTTCTTAATTATTTAATAATTTATTGTTTTGTGTAACACCACTGCTTCGTCTCCAATCGGATGGATTGCTACAACTACGCGCATGTTTGGGTAAGCGGGCAGGCAACCCAAAAGCTACTTTTTAGCCCAAAATCATGATTGGACAATCATGCGCGTGTTTGGGTTAGCGGCTTTGCAGAAGGGCTTCGCGACGGGAAGGAGATTCTCGGCAGAAGCTAGGGGAGTGAGCGGGGACCAATAAATCCACGGTGGGCGTTCTCTTCTTCTCCTGAAGGTGTTGCAGATCTGTGCCTAGGAACTTGAGGATTTGGCATTGAAGCATCAAAATCCAGCGGAGAGTTAACGTCACCGTGAACTCAATGTGGCCGTTCAGCAGAAAAGGGCCTTCTGGGTTTTCATCATCTTCAACGGCGGAACAAGTTACTGAAGGAATCAATGGGATGGGAATGGCTTCACTGCAATTGTCACAGGTCATATGTATTTTTGATAGAACTGCGATACTTCCTCCTTTTTGGTTTTGTTTTCCTCAAAAGTTAGTGTTCCTTATTTACATACTGAATTGATACAGCAGAGCATGTACAGTGGGCTGTTTTCTTTTTGATCCCTCGATGTAGAATCAGTTTTATCGGTAGAGAGGTGTGATTATCACAATGCTGCTTCAATTTTTGAAGAGAATGAAAACGCAAATCTTACTTCATTCTTGCTTCGGCCTCTTCCTATAGTTCTGCCTCACTGTCTATATAATGCTATTTTGCGTGATTTTTAATTTACACAAGGCTTTGGAATGGTTCATTTATTGAACAGAGTTTTTGTTAATACTGACCTAATCGTTGAAATCTCTGGATGTTAAGAATTGCTGAATGTTTTTATTCACAAATCACAAAATCAAATCATTTTTATTTGGACAGAGACTACGCGTGTTCTTGTTCAATGGCATTTGTCCAGAAATCTCTGGATGTTCAATGGTCCATGTGATTATGGCTGTGAGGAATATGACTGCTGCTAAAGATGATGCCATGGAGTTAGATCTTAGTTCAATGGCATTTGTCCAGAAATTTGCAGCAGAGTATAACTCCCCTGGTCTTCCATGGAACATCCTAGTGTAAGAAAAGGCAATGGGCTGCATTGACAAAAATTGTATGATGCAATTATTTATGTGGTATTAGTAGTTTGTTGAAAGAAATTTCCTTTTTTTTTCTTAATATTTAATTTACATATATTTTTATTTACTCTATTTTTTATTTTTTTCTTTATCCTCAAAATTATCACAAATAGTTAATATTAAAAAAATGAATATATAATTATGTAATTTATCACCAAAAATCATTTTTCAAAAGTTTATCCAAATGGTTTCATCTTTTAAAAAAAGTTACTTTTCTAACGCTTATCCAAACATAAATCATGTTTCACTTTTGACTTATACTTAGAATTCATTTTTCAAAATAACTTCTACCAAAAAGTCACTTTTTCCACCGCTTATCCAAACGGAGTCGTTGGCAGCGTCAACGTCGCCCACTGCCCCCACATAGCCACTCTCTATCTTGCAAATTTCACGTCTCATCCTAGTCGGGAACCCGTCTTGGATCATGGCGTTATGTTTGTCGTTAGGAATCAAGTTTTATTTGCTCCTTAGCCCACGGTAGAAGAAAATCTCAATAACCCACTTGCGGGAGAAGAATATGTGCATGTTTGGAAGAGCGATTAGACTCCCCAAACGTATATTCAATAGTATTTTTTTTTTGTAAATCGAGATAATTTTCTTTAAATATTTACCTCATAAACTGTAAAAGGGCTTTTTCATCGCTTTCCCAAATAGGCCTTGTTGTGATAATGAAGGAGAGAGGATAAGTGATTGGGGTTAAAGAAGTTACGAGGATGGCTATCATGGAATCTATGGATTGTCGTGGTAGAGGGTTTTGCTATTGGCTATTGGACAAATTGGAAGACATGGTGTCCTCAGTTGTTTGGAGGTAGTGCATTTTCAACAAAGGAGATCTTTCACCAATGCATATTTCATATAATGGAGGATGCATCTGTTGGAAGATTCACGCACCAGATTTTCAAGGGAAGCAGCAGTGGGGACACTTACCGGAGGCAATCACCTAGTGGATCAATTAGATTGGACGTTGATGCCTCAGTTCAAGTGCTGAATCAAGTGGCGTGTGGTGGACTCATCAGAAATGATCAAGAGGACTAGATTACAGGGTTTCAGAGAAAACTTGGAAGTGTCAAGGTCACAGGGGCAAAGATTTCGGAAACAGGATTGAAGATATGCCAGACTTTGCAGTTTAACGATGTACAGATTTTCTCTGATTCCTTAGAAGCGGTCAATACCCTGCTAAGAGATAGTGGGCATAATCATCATCTATGTCATAAATTTGAAGTTACTCAACACCTTCTATATGTCAACTGTAATGTAGAGCTGTATCAGAGTACTAGAGAAATTTTAAGGTGTGCTGATGTTATAGCATGGGAAGCTCATGCAAGGAGTTTGACCTTTTGTATTCTTCCCAGGGCTCCATTAGGTTGTAGGGACTACATCTTTCTTGAGAAAACCTTTGTAGCAGAGAATAACCCTCAACTCATCTTGTATTACTTCCCTATCAAGTTTAGCTTGCCGTTTTGAATTAAAAAAAAACAAACAATGAAGGAAGTGATTGGTTGAGTTGGAATATACTTATTGGTTAAAATAAGGATGAAGTGGCATTTTAAGTGGACCTAATGATCAGAGTTAACTGTTTGCTAGGGTAATATTGCTTCGTTTTGAAGTCTTTTTGAACAAAATTAAATCCAATAAAAAGCTTCGAGGCACCCATCGTTGCTGGGCGTGGATGTTAACTTGGTTGTTTAACATGAGGCTGATTATCTTATTTCAGAACTAAAATATCATTTGAGCATTTTGAGTTTCTCATCAAGATTTTGTATGTTTCGGATGAATTTATATATCTTTTTTCAGACCAAAAACAGAAATAATTAATAGTTAATAGTTTTTTTATATATAGTTAATAGTTGATTATATATGAAAATAACTTACAAGTGAAGGAGAATAGACCCACAGTTGACCCCAACGGATCAATGTAATAATTTTAACTTTAAAACTCCATAGTTGACCAAAAAAAAAGCCGACCTTAGCTATATAGGTTAGGCCCAAATTGGCCCATCTTCAAAATGAACATTAAAGTTGATCAAATGGGTCAACTCAATAGGCCCGGCCTCCACTTCTAACTCTACCATTGAAATTGTTGCTAGGGACCTATTTCACACACACACACACACACACATCCTAATATGGGGGACCCATAACTTTTTTTTGCCAACAATTAATTAAGGGACCTATACCATTTTACACTCCCTCCCCTCCCTTTTATAAACCAATTTTAGAAGGTCTTTTGGATTTTTATTTATAAGATATGTTATAAAAAAATGGGAATACATATTTTTTCCCCTCAAGAGTGCCCTTGAAGAAGTGTGCTTTTAATTAATTAAAATGGGTGGGTGGGTGTACAAGTGTAGGTGAGAAAAGTATTTAATGAAAGCTATCTGTGAAAGGTGGGGTAATATCAAGGACATCACATGATTTTCTTAATTTATGTAAATGAGATAAATTCCTCGGGGAGGAAGAATTATGAAACATGGTCCAATGTACCAAACATGCTGTGTAATGGTGATTAATTTCAATAAAGATGAACCTGAGAAGAGTCATGCTACATTACCAGATAAATATCATTTAATGAAGGAAAATCCGTCACTAAATGGCTATTTTTCGTTGCTAAAATGAGGGGTTCCTAATATTTTCCGTCGGTAAATGAAAATTTTCTGATGGAAAATAAACATTTAGCGATATATGGATTTTTTCATCGCTAAATAGCATTTTCTGGTAGTGCTATACATAATTTGTGAATAATGTGACTCTCTGGACTTTTTATTTTATATTTACGACAATGATAAATATATTCATTTTCTATAAGAAGCTATATATATACACGATGATGATGATAAGCTTTGATACATTCAAAGTATGGATATGTAATACCATTTGTTTTTCAAAATTCATGTAATAGACATCCTTACATGCATGTCTAATTACATCCGTATGGTGCTAATTATTGAAAGCATTCTACGAAATGAAGAGAGGGATGAAATTGTTAATGAATGTTTCCTTCATTGCTAAATGTAGCGCAAATGTAACTGATTTATATTTCTTGAGAAATGGTATTTTATATAATTAATCCTTTGAAAAAATCGATCCTTTCAATTTTTCCCGATACATGATTAGAATTAAGTGTTGTTTTCTTGCAAGAGAAGTTCATTATGTTAACCAGGAAACTTCGCTCATGTCCGAAGTGTCAGGTGGAAGTGCTCAAATGTACCTCGAAAATCGGCAACATTGCTATATCCTTGGTCATTAACATCGCTCAAATGTGTATTTTTATAAATTAAATTTATAAAAAATGATATTTTTATTTCAGATATTAAAAAAAAAGATGTTTCAAATATAAGTTAAAAAAATATTATGAGTAAGAAAAATATTTAAAAGTGACCAGTTTGATTGGGAAAATCCCTACCCATATGCATGAGCGGGTGAGCCCATAATTTGCGAACTAGTCCGCCTTACCACTTCTACCTATGTAATCATTATCAAACCAAAAATAGAGGGCGAAAGGATGGGATTGAGACATCATTTCCAACATTTAGCGCATGTTTGGGAACACGCTTAGACACTGCAAAAGAATTTATTTATGCAATTCCAGACTTGACTCATATATGATGTAAAAGCATTCATAATAAGCAAAAAATATTCATAGATTTTGTCTATTAGAATGAGCTAATTCTTTGACAAGTTAATGCTTAAATTTTCATTGAAATATACACTCACATTTAACGTTTGACAGTACCTCAAATACGATTATGATGATACATATGCTTAGAAATAAAACAAGTAAACAATAATGAGCTAATGCAGTAGAAGTTGCCTTACCTTTTAGAACTGAAAACAGGGTTTTCATTAATGTACTAATATGTCCTTCTTATACTAACATGTTACTCATCCTCACATACTAAAAAAAATGCATTAAATTGATAATTTTTTAATCTATCCTTTTTAATGTTTGGTAGAATTGAGGAATTAATTAGAGAATGAGGCCTGACATATGAAAGCTTATCTACATAATGTGGAAGCTCAGTTACATGTTGTGGAAGTTCAGTTGTACTTTGTGAAATGCCTCATTCTGCGATTAAATTTTGAATGGAGGACTTACCCCCACTTGCCCCCTTAAAGTTGTATTTCCCTGTACATTTACAAATCATTATCATCTATCTCTCTTCTTACTCCATTTCCAATGAAAATTAAATATAGGTAAAATTATAAAACCATCATTAAGTAATCTACGAGTATTTATATATATATTTAGAACAAAAAATTCAAGTGACTCATAATAAGGAGCAGAGATATATCAATCTGGTCCTTATAAGTCCAACTGCAAAAGAAGTTTTTGGTAATATATACAAGTCAATTTTTATGTTATCAATGACTCATTTCCAATTTTACCCTTATTTGATTTTTTTTGTTTTAAAGAGAGAAATATGAAAGAGATATGGGAATAATTTGTAAATATGGGGGAGGGGAGAATATTTTAACAAGGATAAATTTTTATTTTTCATTTTAAATTTAAAACATATTTAATGATTTAACTATCTTTTTTGGTATGAGTAAATTAGTTAAAATGGACTTACAATAAATGACTCGGTGTACCATTTCTCAATGCAGTTTATGACAAATAAAGCAGCAACCATATATCTCTCAACTTATATATTATATTTATAACAAAAAAATTTCCCCTAAAATCTTATTAATTTACGTTTAGGACACTTTTATGTGTAACACTTGCAGTACCAATTTTTATCACAATATAATCAACTTTAGACATTTCTTCTTTATCACAGGATTTCAACTAGCTAGAAAAAGCTAAGCCTCATTGGAAATTTGGAAGAAGTTGATTCATTCAAGAAAAAAATAGATTAATTTGAAAATTAAACTTTTATTGTTCAATTAATTTTGATAGTCGATTTCGCCAAAAAAAAAAAGATCGTCGGAATTTAAATTTATTATATGAAAATACTAGCTTTTTCATATAGCTATATAAACAAGTCATACTGAGTATTGTTGTACACAGTTGGGAGTAACTCATTTAAAAGCGATATTTGTATTCACATGGGTTCAAATTTAAAACTTTGTTTATGTGGTCAAAGCCCTTTCTACCATAAGCTTTTTAGTTAAATGGAAATACCCATAATATTTCTTTAACTTTCAGTTCTCAATAAACAACATAAAAACATTATTGTGCCCGTTTGAGAATGCGGTAGAGAATTATTTTTACACAAGTCGAGGTAAATATGTTAAAAAAATTATTTCATTTTGTGGAAAAATACTGTTAAACATGTGTTTGACTTTTCCAAACGTTTCAACAAACAAGCACATTCCCAATAGATATGGATTGTTTAATTCAATTGAAGGATTCTATTACCCTTTTCTACGGAAGTTCATACCATTTTTTTTTTCAAAAAACTAAATCTTAATAAAAAAAAATTCTGTGTCCTGTAGACATAACTATCACATTATGGGATCAAGAAAAGAATAAAGGATCCATGGGAGTGAAAGTGAACCCATCATTACATGGTCAACCAAATTATTATATACATATATATAAGTAAATTAAGGGAAAGTTTCCCAAGTGTAAGTTAATAATGAAGATTTGCACTCTCTTAATTAGTTTAGTCATATTGTGTTGACAGAAATAAAGTATACCTATCCAAGAGCACATAAATACTACTATGACCACTCAACTCTTGAAAGGACCAACATCTCAGACAGCTCATAGTTCTGTGGCAAAACAAATTTAATTGTGTGTGTGTTGATACTCTTGATCCATGCCTTTGAATATTACAGGCATGGATCAAGAGCATCAAGAAACACGCAATTATATATATATATATATATATCAGAGGGTGACAATAAAGATAAGAAAGCACATAAGAAGATACGTTGGTTAGGGTTTGTGATCTTTGAGGGTCCTCAGAGCCTGGTTGTCCTCTTTAATAATGCTTGTCACAGGTGGAATGACACCTAAGCTTTTTGCTTATTTTATGCTTCCCAATAAGGTCCACATCCCCCCCCCCCAACACACACACACTTGGGTACACCACAAGGTATAGGTAACACTTTTAGGGAGTCCAAAAGTCTATTCAACAATTTTTTTTGTAATATGATATAGTATCCGTTTGGGAACGCGGTAGCGAAGTACTTTTACGCAAACCGAGGTAAATATATGGAGCAGATTATATCGTTTTGCGGAAAACATTGTTGAACATGCTTTTGAGGGATAAATAAGCTTTTTCAAATAAGTACATAATCTTCTTCACATATTCATCTTGGTTTAAGTAAATGCACTTCTCTACCGCGTTTTTAAACGAATCCAGTAACACTTTCCAAATATGTTCATAAAAACTTTCAGTAGTAAGTTGTCATTCTCGCTGACACTTGGATCTCAACTCTCTTAAGCTTAGGTGAACAATGTCAATAGCCATTTGGCAAAAAGATGAAGAGTACTAATCAGTCGTCTCATAAAGACTCACATAAACACGCTACGTTCAGTTATAAGGTTGGTTAAGAGGTTTATTATGATATACTCAGGTAAGCATAATAAACTGTCGTAAGTCCGTGAATATCTTAGTGCCCTTAAGTGTGTTGAGGTTCATTATTTCATTTTATCTCTTAAATTTATATTCTTTATAATCTTAAATATATAAGTTAGATAATTGATTTATAAATAATAAGAGAACTAGTTAATAATGCAGTTATTTGTAACAATCATGTATTCATTTTTCCAAACTAAGTTAAATATAATGTTTATTAATCATTTGCATCTAAGTCACTTTTGATGAAAATTCCGTAACATGTACAATCAATGTGAATATTTTAATAAAAAATTATAAATTTATGAAATAGAGTAAATTGAATTTTTGTCTTCTTTATGTTGGACTAAAGATAGCAACTTTTGTCAAATCAGCACAATTGATTGTATATTTTTTATTTAGTCATAACCCAAATAATTAAAATTAGTATTCTTAAAAAAACCACGCATTTTCTACAAATGCTAATCATTCTAACTAATTTTCTTCTACCCTCACTTTCTCTTCCAAATATTTCATGATGTTTTGAGATAATCTTTATTGATGATCAAATTAAAACTGTAATTATCATGGTGCTTAAAATTTCTTTCTATCCTTACAAAAACATATTAAGCTACATATGTTTAGCACTACCGAGTGATTGGAAACTTGAAACGCGTTTACCATAGCCGATACAGAACCATACTAAAAAATTCCAACAAGAAAAATGTCATTTAGTTGAGATCGATGTTGAAATAAAATTTTCAGAGTTATTCTTTTATTTATTTATATGGGTACCAAGTCCCCACTACCAGGTCATATAAGGCAGGACTAAAAACCTAAAACGCTAGATGGAATGTACCAAATAATTTATTGTAGATTGATTATCTATCTGCAGCAAATCCAATCTGATTGGAATTAAATCCACTAAAATATATAAGGGTCCCATGAAGGGGCTGGAATATCCTGATATTTTAAGAATGTGATAGATATAAGCTGTACGCAACACAATAAAGCGACAGTAATTATAAAAGTATATGTTTATTTATATGATTTTTGAGCAAATAATTGTCCATGCCTTAGTTATTTTTTATTGAGTTGTTTCTTGCACTGTACAAAAAACTGGACAACCCTTATGGAAACCGACGAATCGATCTTGAGTTTGATCCAGTTGGTCATCTGGATTGGGGATCGTGTTAAATCGGTCAACCCGGTGTTAGCCCACCCAATCTAGTCAAACCGATCGGTTGCATGAGTTAAACTGGCTTGCCTTTTTAAAAAAATTTAAAAGCTACAAACACCCAAAAATAAAATCAAAGTGAGACTATGTGATCTATTAACTTTTTTAAAAAAATAAGGTAACAAAATTAACCTTTAATTCTCTATTTTCTATTTAAATAAATTTAATCACAAGGAAAAAATATAAAATTAATTCATTTTATCCTAATTATTTTTATCATTGAACTCTAAAATTTAAAATATATGTAAAATAAAATAATATTGGAGGTTTTACTTATTAACCTTTATAAAATAAAATATAATATATCAAATTCTATTATTTTAATATAATCTATCTGATTTCGATTTAATCCTCTTTGGTTTATCAACTTTTAAATCACCTTGTTTCCCAATTCAACATGCTGTCCCTCCTTTAACCTTGATTTCTTGCCACCTTTAGCGTGTGTCTCTCTGGCACCAAATATATTTACTTAATTACCATATCAAAACAATGTAATAACTTGCAGGCGGTAGGTGATAAATCAATGATAGAGAAAGAGGAACATAAGAATTTATATGGCTGATATATAAATATATATATATATATATATATATAGCAAGTGGGTCTCAATGATTTTGTCACATTTGTCTGTTGGGTAATCGATCATTCCCAAGAATAGTCAATAA
Organism: Vachellia pachyceras; assembly: GCA_025593235.1. NCBI lineage: Eukaryota > Viridiplantae > Streptophyta > Magnoliopsida > Fabales > Fabaceae > Vachellia > Vachellia pachyceras. The sequence continues at coordinate 5,673 of JANTPZ010020336.1, read as the reverse complement.
ATAACAGCCCAACAGGCCTAAAACACTAAATGCTTCCTCAATTACATTCAACTAACGCCGGTTACTTTGTTAGAGGGAGTTGGCAATTTCTGCAGTGTGAACTAGTAATTAATTTGTTTTTATAATTATGCGCATAAAAAATTAATGTTAAGTCAGCCATCAAAAGTCAAATGCTTTTGACTAGTGTCATTAGTTTTGTAATTCAGTGACATGAATTTTTTTTTTCAAGGGAGAATGCGATAAACAAATTTTTAAGGAAAAGTTCAATCTTCAAAGATGAGTCTATTAAAAGGGAGAACATTTTGATTTATAATGATTCTGATGTGAAATTCATAAAATTGTCACCCATTTAAAAATCGATATTCCTAGAGGCTCCACATCATGACACTTCATTTAGCCTCCTGTTATAGTCAGAGGCCTTAGCGGTGGATAGGTTTCTTTCTTATAAATATCATCCTCTCAATGAAAGTATCATTGCTATGAGATTTATTGGAAGAACCACATCCTAAAAATTAGCTGTGTTTGACTTATGGAATCCAAAACTTTATAAAATCCCTTTTCTAAGGAAACTCATCCAGTGAGGCTTGTGATAGAGAGATCATAGGTCCCATCCTACTTGTAACCTCATGCATTATCTCTTAATTTAGAAAACTATGACTAATAATTAATATTTGTATCGGCGAGCACCACACAAATTTTCTCTTACTCAGCGTTGTAACTCTAAGCATTACTAATTCGAGATAATTTTGGATCAGAGTTCATTTTAATTGTGTTAGATTGAAAACCCACAGAGGTGTCTACCTCATGGAAGTTGGTGACTCATTCGTCAAACCACTAGTTATTGAGAGTTAAACGATTTAATTTTGACCCCCTCAACTACACGTGATTAATTTATGTTTAAAGAAAATAATAATGATGTTAAATGTGGTTTACATACTGATGTGAACACGGACGGGTGGCGTCGACCGGGTTGTATCAATGAACAGTAATAATTCATAATGATGATATAAAATAGTAATCTCCTTCGAGGATATGCGGAAGGGAGCTTTGTCATATATGTGATTATTGATTAGGTTGCCTCGCTCATGGAATTATAATTATCACAGATATCCATAAAACCCATCATCTGGCTTTTCTCTAGCCTCTCTATAGGCTATAGCTAACCTTAAGCCGAGCAACAATAATTAGAGAATAATTTAAGAGAACTATTATAGGTCTCTCTGTATATATCATTGAGCAGATCAGATCAGATCATCATCATCATCATCATCATCGATCATCATGTTTCCTTTACAACGAGGCAATGAGCTGGTGATCCAGTTTTCCAGGAGTCCTCATACTCAGAACCAAGAAAGTAAAAAGATCTCAGAAGATCCGATTCTGCAAGATGATTATTCTTCTCCTCGATTCAGCAATAATAATTCTGATAAAATAATTGGTAACGCCTCCTCAACAACAGGGAGCAACAACACACTTTATCGAGCTAGCAGCAGTAATAACGAAAGCAAGAACAAGATGATTCATAGAGAGATTGAGAGGCAAAGGAGGCAAGAAATGGCTGCCCTTTATGCTTCCCTCAGATCTCTTCTTCCTCTTGAGTACATCAAGGTGATCAATTTAAAACAGCCATTCGATTTCCTTCTTCTTTCTTCCGATCATTAACCTTTTTTAGTAATTAATCTTGTTCGCAAAAACCCTATCAAAGTCGAGCAAACTTATCTTTTTTTCCCTCATGCTGGGGTTATTATATTTTAGGGAAAGCGATCGATGTCGGATCACATGAATGAGGCAGTGAGTTATATAAAGCACTTACAGAAGAATATTCAAGAACTTGGTGCTAAGAGGGATGAATTGAAGAAACACTCAGATGATAATTATTCTAATAGCTTGGAAACCCCTCATCATGATGAGAACCAACTACAGAAATCGATAAGCTTTAGTCTGCATGAGAATGATGGTATTGTGGGAATCGAAATTATCAGTAACTTGAAAGGGGAAAGGTTTCTTCTCTCAAAATTGCTGCAATTGCTGCTTGAACAAGGACTTGAAGTTGTTGTTTGTCTCTCTACCCAAGTCAATGGCATATTACTTCATAGTCTCAACTGCCAGGTAAATAATCAAAATGCACTCTTATTTTATGTTTGTGTGTACATATATTATATTTCATTTAAACTACTAAATTTACTCTGGCTAATTATTTAGTGCTTGATCTGCAGGTTAACAGTTCCAATAGTGTAGATCTACCTGAGCTGAGAAGGAAAATTGCAAGTTCCATTTCTTAGATATGTTCAAGTTATGAATGAGGAGCCAACACATATATGGCTTTAATTAGCTTTATATATCCTTCTCTAACTGGATGATTAGCAAACTCGTGGGTGAGTTTATGTAAATATTTCCCTCTCTGTTTCCATATCTTACTTTTTATTACATATATAACGAGGGGAAGGTAAAGGCATTAATTAACGTATGAGTAAAGAAACATTTTGATGCCTTTTTCCCATCCCTTCGCCAGAAGTGTTTTGGTCTTGCTAATTTTCTGGTCTGCAAACTTCACACTGGTTTGTAAAATTCAAATAGTTGTCCCCCAACTTAGGTTTTTTATTATGGTTTCTTTTTGTAGGTAAATTGTTAGATGAAACTTCTCTTTAATTTCTAAAACTGATTTCTTTTTTTATCCTTTTGTTTTTCTTCTACTTGAGGAATCTTACACGCCTTCTATGACTTTTCAGTCTCTTTCGCGTTTTAAGATTACCTGTAGCTTCTGCTGAGTGCTTATAAGTTATAACAAGTTTAGAATTTCATGTGTGGGTTATAACATTAAAAATTGTGCTGGTTTATCAAGTGAATACCTTCATATACATCTATTGATAATGGAAACTAAGGTAGATACATCCTAATTATTGATTATTCTGAGGAAAGTTCATATATTTACAAAGAGTGAATATATTTTCCTGTCATGTAAACTATATATCCTTGCATGACTTTTGAAAGTGTGTGCGAGAGGGGGAGAGAGTATTAATAATTCTATACACGCTTTAGAACATTAATTCTAAGTTATAGGAGTGCTAATTCTTTGATATTAATATGAATAATTCACAAAGGCTTCGTTGTATTTTTTGAGAGTATTACTACTAATTCTACGAGGTGGACTAATCATGCTCTGAATCAACTTACCCTGCAACGATTTTGCTATATAACCTTCAACATTATCTTCAGACAATTTGTATCCCTTAAACTTTTGTGATTAGTTTTTAGACAGGACATGAAGTGTATATATACAAGATATGCAAACTTCTTATCGATTTTATTTTCCATAAATTTAATACTCCTCCGTCAGTCATTTATATAAGATTCATTTTGTAGTTTAGTTTCTTCGTTAAAGTATTTAATGATGGAAGGAGTACACATTCATGTATAGGATTCACAAATATGAGCATGGGCGGACCTACTTGGAAGTCAGGGGGCTCATCTGCACCCCTTGACTTTCAAAAAATTAGGTATATATTAGTACTATGTGATTTATTTTGCACCCATTCATTTATTAATTTTGAACTCACTAAATTTTTATTCAAATTCTTCTCAAAACATATTAAGAATAAGTCTCATTTATCTTGAATCCACTTTTAAAAAAATAGTTTGCACCCATGATTTAAAGTGCTACGTCCACAACTGAATGTGACACATAGCCTTAGTTAGATGTCAATAATACTCGACTATGATATTCATCCCACGTTTAACACCAAGGAACAATTGTCTGCATGCATGTTGACATAAACCAATTAGGTGAATAATAATTTATTCATTTCCTTATCATATCCTTACATCTTATTAGAAATTCAAATCTAGCAAGTTGATCTGGATTGGAAATGCATTAGTGGTAATATTTATTTACTAGCAACCTCATTATTAATTTCCGCAATAATAATAATAATAATAATAATAATAATAATAATAATAATAATAATAATAATAATAAGAAAAACCATCGGAGTTCTCTCCCATCCCACCGGCATATCCAATAAAATAGTACTTTAACTATCTTCATGGATTTCATGGGAGTCTCCCATATGATTCACACGATTTTTAGTGGTTGAAATAGTTGACTTGTTATTACAATTAGCAATAATAGGATTTTAATCTGTTACACCTACCCCCAAAAAGACTTTCAAAATTATCTGGAGCCGATTATTGCCTTTGTCATATGAAACATTATGCTTTTTATTAATGTGTCTGTTTAAGGCATTGTTTATTATTAGCCTCACAAACAAATCATCAACCTAAGAAGATAAGATTATGGGATCAAAATTATCAAATATATTTGCAGGATATTATATTACATAAGCATATCTTATATAACATACAAAACGAGATAATCTCTTTCACATATTTACTTCAACTTGTGTAAAAGTACTTCTATACGGCGTTCCCAAATGGGCACATTAACGGCATAATATTAGCCATGGAACTTTTTCCGTCAATCGGTAATTGGCTGTTTATTTCTTTTAAGTGACACTTTGTTTAATGTCTATGCATAATTCTCTTTATTAAATAACTAAAATTTGTCTCCTCATAAATTGCTACTCAAAATTAAGTTGATTTAACATTCAAGTGACACTTTGTCTATTTCTCATGAATTTTGCCTTTTTTTAAAGAGAACCAGAGATCTTATGTCCCCATTGCATTTTACAGAACTCGAGAGTCGAAACTATATACTGATCACAATTATAGAGTAGTAACTAATAGTGTGGCTTTTGTGTGTGTGTGTGTGTGTTTTGATTTTTGTTTTCACAACTTAAGCAGTTAAATTTATGTACACAAAATATTGTCTCCAATTAAATTATGATGTATGTGTGTATGGATTTTCTGGTATTTTATTTTGGATTTCAAGTGGTAGCATGCTGGATTGAACATATTATTTGGCGCCAATGAAAGTAAGTGATAATTCAAGATTTACTTACTTTATTTTGATTAAAGAATACTTTAAGTTTACAAATGTAACTACATGAACATGAATATTCTCCTTTTTTTTTATGTCCCATTGTCCTGTAAGTAAATTACATAACCCTCTAAACCATATCCTCAAATTGGATCAACTGATAATATATATTGCACGAGAATTCTGTGTCTCTGTGTGCACTACTACAAAAAGTACCTTTTACGCCCTATTTTTAAACCAATAGGCGCCCTTTCTTGGGGGGTGTATATGTGAGGGGAGTAGAAAGTTAGAGCTTACGGTGCCCTTTTTGTTTAAGGCGCCGTAGAACGGACCTACGGCGCCCTACTCGCCGTAGCTCAACCTACGGCGCCCTTTTTTTCAATGTAGGGCGCCGTAGCTCTCACCTGCAGCGCCCTACATTCTAATGTAGGGCATCGTAGCTCCCACCTACGGCGCCCATTTCCCTATATTGGGCGTCGTATATACTTTTTTTTAAAAAAAAAATTTCTTCAATTTTATCAACCCACCCGATTCAGCCTATAGTTACATTTTATACACCAAATCAAGTCCAAACAGAATAAACAAATATCATGGTTCTAATCAAAAGTCATTGTGGCAGAGACATACAAGTTAAAATTCCTCAGAGTTAGACGTATATATCTTCGAAAGCCAAGTCCTTATTGCAGCGAAACACAAAAGTCACCATTGTCATTTACTAAGCAAATATATCATTGTAC